>JAPKLW010002026.1:50761-124130 GCA_026898455.1 Plectranthus barbatus
ATAGTAGAAAATAATATAGATAAGCGAGTAAAATAATGAGCTTATCATGTATAGGCCACCCTTGTGGATGCCTTTGAGCTTCAATTTACCTGTAGCACTATCAACAATCTCACATCCAGTATTAATGAAACACACATTGTACCCATTTTCGCATAGTTGGATGATGCTCAATAGATTGTGCTTGAGGTTGCAGACGAGAGCAACGTTGATGATTCTCACTCCATCTTGCTCAATGCATCCCCGTCCAATCACTTGACATTTGCTATTATCACCAAACATGACTGTGGAGCCATAGACTCTTTGAAGCTCCGAGAATAACTCTTCTCGCCCCGTCATGTGGGCTGAGTAGCCATTATCTAGGATCCATTCATTTGACATTCCTGATGTCTTAGCTCTTGGATCCTGTTCCTGCAAAAATCAGCAATTTTGTTTAGGTACCCCCTTCGCATCGGGTCCTGCAGGATTAGCGTGGATCATGGTCCCTTTTGGAACCCACATCTTGGTGATCTTCAAGATTTTCTTCTTGATATCACTCTTAGCAACCTTCTCGACCTTAGTTGGATAAGCATGCTTCGCATAATTAGAACGAGGTGGAGTAGTGTGCTTAGCCTTCCTAGTCCTTTTGAAAGGAAAATGGTTGGACTCAGGCCTCACATAGGTGTGCCTCCTATGTGGTGTGTACTTAGGATACTGTGGTCTTACAGCATGGTATGTATCCTGCTTGCCCTTAATAAAGCTAGGATTTGCTATCTTAGCATTAGATGCACAATGCTCAGCATTTATCCTTGACACTGCTGAGTGTGGCCTAGAAGACATCCTCTGGGTACTCTGCTGAGATCCAGTAGAAGCATGCCTAGTAGGCATTCTCTGGGTACTCTGCTGAGATCCAGGAGATGTATGCTTGCTACGCCAATTTTTCTGCTTAGCAGTTGACGACTCAGCAATTGTCTTACCTTTCTCAGCATTGACTTTTCCAGCAGAAACAAATAAAATCTTTTTCGGCTTAGAAAATTCAGTATTCTTACTTAAAACTTCCTTAGAGGATTTTCCTACGGCTTCAACACAACCAAGACCTAATCCTGATTTATCAGAATGTTTTCTTTGTTGGCTAACAATGGCACTTAGAACTACCTTGCTGGATGTGTAAGTACAAATGCAATCCTCCTTAGGTTTATTCTTCAAAGCTAAATTCTTCTTTTCAATATTTTGAAAATTTTCAGTAAGCTTGGAGTAATCAGCTTTGAGTTTCAAAAGCTCCTCACTATCAGACCTCAGTCTTTCGTCTTCCTCGGTCAAAGATGTAACTTTGAGTCTCAGTGAGGTATTCTCTCCCACAATAGCATTTTTTTATCTCGTACATTTTTTAAAATTCTATTGAAAGCTTTGTGAGATAATCATCCTTGGAATCTAAAAGAGAATCCTCTGATTGATGCATGACTGCTGAATTAGAAATGCTAATAGAATGTACCTCTTGAGCATCGACTGCTAGAGTCGATTCAGCAATCTGCTCAGCATCAGCATCTTGATCATCAACAATATCTGCCATAAGGACCAGCATGGCCTCCTCATCGTCCTCTTCTAATGAATAGTATTCCTCATCATTGTCAGGGATGTTGGGCACCTCTGTCTTTGTCAGCAGCGCTCTGGTGACTGCTTTGACAGCTCTTCTCTCAGATTTTTTCTTGAGGCGCTTTCTTTCCTCCTTGCTCACCTTTGGACGCTGGTGCTTTAGATGATCTGGCAAATTGCACTCGAAGCACATCCTAGGATTTCTTTCTGCTGATCTAGAGGAGGATGTGAGCTTAGCTTCCTTCTCTGCTTTGGCTTCCAGCATTAGCTTTTGAACCTTTCTCATATGCTCTTCGAGCTCACTGATTTTGAGATCTACATGTTGTGAGCATGAGGCTGAGGCAACCTCCTTTGCTGATGAAGCTGGAGCAGATCTCTCATTGTTGTGGAAGGGCTTCCTCGGCTTCCACTTTCCAGCATCTTTCTTAGCAAAATATGCTAAGTCTTCTTGGGGTACAGCGTTTGATGACGAAGTTTGGGCAGCAACTGCTTCGTTCTTTTTCGATTGCTGTATAATAAACTCATGAGCTTTAAGTTGAGAAAATACCTCAGATGTAGACATTTTGTTGAGGTCTTTCTTGCTCATACTCGTCATCTTCACAAACCAATCACTCATTGGAAAGAGTTTGGAAATGTTCTTGTTGTTCATCTCTCCATTGTCAAATGTCTTTTCCAAGTTCCGGAGCTCTCCAACGATAGTGTTGAATCTTTCTTCCATCGCTTGAATGGATTCACCTGCAAGCATAGAGAAAGACTCATACTTATCAACAGCTACCTGGAGTTTGTTTTGTTTCATTTGCCCGGTCTCCTGGGAAGATGCGCAGACATAGTCCCACATCTCCTTAGCTGTATTGATGTCTAGAGCTTTGTCTGCCATCAACGGAGGCAAACTTTCTAGTATAAGCTTCTATGCTAGATATTCTAGCGAGCTCTCTTCAAGTCCTTGACCGTCCATTCATCGAACGTCTTCTCGACCATCAGAGGTGGTCTAGGTTTCCCCTCAGCAACTGGACCGACAAAGAGATTTGGCTTCATGATCTTTATAGGCCCCATAGAAAGAACGTCAACCATCTCCGGATGTATACTTTGGAGCTGGATGGTGGCCATCTTCTGCCATGAGTTAAAATTCTCCTTGTTATACTTTGGAAGAGTATGGTTCATCTTGGCAAGCTGTGTTCCTGAGCTAAACAACGAAAACAGTGCAAGGAAAATGTAAATTTGGTCAAAAGCGACTCAGAAGCAGTAAGTCTTACGACCTCCTGCTATGATACCACTTGACGGTTCCTGATCAGAGTCATGATAAGCAGCCTAAAGCTACTTAGGAAATGCAGCGGAATGATAAATTTTCTTGCACTTAGTCTCTTTTCAAATATTTAGCTCGAGGTAGGTGTTAGATTGCTTCAAATATATACTCTAGCAACTTGAGGTTGCTAGGTTTTAAATCAACAAGCAGAAACAATAAAACAGTAACAAGAACACAAGATTTATAGTGGTTCGATCCTTAAAGATCTATGTCCACTCCTCAGTCGAACACTGAGAATTCACTAAAAAGATATGATCAAGTACAATGATTCGCCTATCTCTTGTAGTAGGTGGTGAGCTTTCGAGCCAGCCACTATAAAGCTATCCTCCGTTACTTGGATCTTCTAGTCGGCAGTTGCGGCTAAGTCAAGGGCGCACCTTCATAAAACCTGCCTTACTGCAATGGAAGCTTTATAGTTCCTTCCAAACTTTCCTGTGGGTTTGGAAAAAGCCCATCGGAGTCAATCTCTTTTCAGAGATGTGACTGCTGGATGCTTCATAGGATGGAAGATTTTGGATTCTTGAGCAAAGTCAAGGAATCTCTTCAATGTAGTGTCAGATATTAAATGAGGGGGACACTACGGTTGTTGAGAGCTTTGAATTCTTCACTTTAAGGAGCTCTTAATTGACTACTCTCTTTTTGCTTTTGTTCGCTTGTAAAAGGTATCTTTTGCAATTTGCAGTTGTGTTGTAGTAGAGCAGTAGTAGTCGTAAGGGGTGCTCTCTCTTGTTTGGACTTCTCTTTTATATCTGGAGATTCAAACTTTGAATCTCTAGACCCGTTAGACACAATGGTCCTCCTTGTCCAAAAGAGCTTTTACTTTTTCCGTCGTTTCCGGCATAGTACATTGCTTTTCGACCTACTTCGAGAAACCTTTCATCCTTGGTTGTACCTTTTATCAGAATGGTAGTATTAGCAAGTATTTGCTGAATGTCTCCTTGCTTAGCATTCTCTCGGAGAATGCTGGGAATACTCTGCTAGGTACTTCGACCTTTGAATGCTGAACACTTCTAGCACTCTGCTTGTATCCAATTGTTGACTCCTCAGCAATTGTGTATTCAACACTTAGGTCGATTTCTTATTGCTAATACTTCTAGCAATCTTCTAAGTGAATAGTGAATGCTGACTCCTTCAGCATTCCGCTATTTCTATATTGCTGACTGCTGAACAAATACTCCTAGCAGTCTCTTCTTTCAGTATATGATTGCTAGCACTTTAGCAATCATTCTTCTTTAGCACTTTGTCTGCTATCTCCTTAGCAATCATTTCTGTCTGCTGACTTCTCTAGCAATCAGCTTGACTACTGAGAACATTCTTGCATCCAGAATCTCCAAAGTCTTTGTCTGAAGTGCTGAATCCTTTAGCAGTCTTCCGCTAGCACTTCTAATCTATTACAACACGAAATATTTCCTAAACAAGACTTTACACAGAGTTGCTAGACTATCTAGAATTCAACAATGATCGACCAAACTAACTAAGGCTTTGATTCAACAAAACCTTTACAATTCGATCCTAAAGGGATATTTACAACATAAATCAAGGAATAATTTCTCAACATCCTCTACTCGAGACTGACTTGCTTAAAAAGGCCTGGTCATCATTTTTCCTTCTGGATTCACAGACTTGATGAGGTACCACTTGGAATGACTCCAAGAGACCATCATTCGCCAGTCTTTCGATCCTATTTAGACTGATGTGACCTAGTGTCAAGTGCCAGAGATATGTTTGATCCTCATCGGAAGAAAACTTTCTATTTAAATGATTATTATTATTAGATGAGTTTGATGCAACATTCATGGATGAATTATGCATACAAGTAATGATATAGAGAGAGAGCCAATCAGTTTACTATGACAGATCACACAACTATTACAAATTATAAAAACACGTCGAGCCCGCCATATTCAACATTAAGACGTCTATCGAGCCAACCATATGCTACATCAAGACGTCGCATAATATCATGTGCATATCATGCATCAATATAACAAGGACACAGTGCATGTGACATACCACCCAAGATGTATTGTCTGACCATGCAATTTGACCACATCCAACTGTGATATTGTGCACGCTCCTCGTCGGAAGATGCATCGGTCGACAGACCCGGACAGGGAGTTTTCAGAACAAACAAATGTCCAAATGAATCCAAGAGTTTGACAATATCACTTTTCCATCCAGGAAAATTCGGACTAGTCAAGGAATTGTGTACAATTGAATTAACGAGCGATGCAATAATAGATATATCTGAAAAACAAATAAGCAGATTAAAGTAAACACATACTACGAACGATTGAAACAAATATTCATAGAACCTTTAGATAACACAGTGCATTTTGCTTCCTCCAATTGCCCAAGCTAATTTACCGCAAGCTACTAAGTAGACGTTTACGGCAAACGCTCAACCAGACCAAAATAGGTCCTTTAATTTCTCTCCATGCTAGGTATCCGCCGACAAAAGAAATTAATATTGGAGATCTTTAGACCATGTTCAACTATCCGGAGTAGGTACATCACAAATGAGTTATACTCCAGGCAACATCTAAGCCAAATAAACCATAATCCTAACTCCGGATGATAAAAGACGATATGACATACGTACTCGACCCATACCGCATGCCTTTTACACAATTCGTTATCTTATTTAGATTAATCTTAGAGACCTGTGAAAGTTGTCTCAATGCTAGCTACTTAGTAGACATTTGCTCAGAGGCTCCCACTTCTCATCTTAAAGTAAATGTTTTATCCAGAAACCTCATCGCATTAGAACTGGTAAGGGACCTCTAAAGCATGCTACTAAGTAGACGTTTACTCTTCGAGACACCTTACTTCAAATGAGAGGTTGTATTTGTGGAGGTCTAATGGTTTTAGTTAGAAAAGAACCAAAATCTAGCTTATTATTTTAATTTCTAATGGTTTCATGCGCACACATTATTTTCTGTCTCATAAATTATGTCACATCAAAAACTCCTTCATAAATTAATATGATTCCAAAATTTATAGACACAATTTTAAACATAAAATAAATCACATAAAGCATGCTCAATAATTAAATAATTATAACATGCTTAAACAATAAATAAATAAAGCAAGTAAGCATGCTTTCCTATTATTTACTAGTGCGCACATAATAAATCACATCAATACAAGAATAAATAAATAAACAAATAAATTCTCGTGGGCCCTCAGATGCGATTACATGGAAATAAATTAAATCTAACTATTACAAGATTTAATTCAAATACAGATCTTCCAACTGGGCCTCTGTTGGACTTGAAATCTGAATCGAACTGGGAAATCAGCATTTGGTCTTCAAATTAGGGTTTCTGGCCCAAACTAGAACCAAAAATAGCACCCTAATTTCCCAGCACAGCGGGCTACCTCCAAGCCGACAGGCTCGGGCTGCCAAACCCTAGGGTTTAAGCAAACCCTAGCCACCGCCCTTCAGCTACCAAGCCACCGCTAGTCCGTCACGCCGGTCATCAACATCGCGTAGGCCACCACGCCGGACGCCGCCCACAGCCCAGCCACGTCCGACAGTAGCCACCGCGCGCTGCTGCTCCTCCGGTTCTGGAAACGCGCGAGATAGAAACAACACGACCGTGCGTAGAGACCTCGCACGCGGCTTCTGTCTGCTGATCATGACCAACAAGATCCTCCCCTGCCACCGTCACACACTCGCGCACAGAACAATGTCCAACCTGAGTTTCGAAATAGCCATCTTCTTCGTGCATAAAAATAGCACACAGAGGCGGCGTAGAGGTTGCCCACGGCAGAAACCTAGTCGTCGCATTTGCTGCCCTCCGTCGTTCTGTGCACCACGAGAAAGAATTTGCTTCTCACTGGTGATTGCAACGACGTGAGGATGAATGAGCGCGGCCCATCCATGCAACTGAACTAAATTCCACCGCACCGCTGCCACCCACCACAACGATCGCCGACGCAACCACCGGCGGAGCTGTGTGCTGTGGTGGGATTGATGTCGAATATGATGAAATTGTACTTCATTCTTCGTTCCTTCTGGATCTCAAATTTTTATAGATTTGAAAATAAAAATACAAAAAATAGATCTAAAATCTATTCCATGATTTTTCTCGAGGTGAAAAACAAATCCAAAACGAGAAGGCCACGAGAACAAAAACAACCATGACATTCAAATCCATCCACAATAAATATAAACATACATATTTATTAAATCTTAATTTGTTTAAACAGAGCCTAAAAATCTAAACCTGACTCTGATACCAATAGTAGGATTTGAGTCTACAATAAACAACATAAGTTGTCATTTATTTCTTTACCCGTTTGGATCGTTCTTAGGATATCAAAAATAAAACAGATTGAATAGATTAGGCAAACCCTATGCATGCTCCTAATATATAATTTCAAAGGATGGATCTAAAGGAATACCTGAACTCCAACGATTGATCTACAGATCTTGATCGGAGATAACGATGAAGGAGTAGATCTAGATGTGGGATCGATCCGAGCAATCTTATTTGATCCTCTGATCTGTTCCCTTGCTCCTTGGAAATTTGGTGAGAATACGTTGCCTAGTTGAATCAGAGATCCGAAGGAATCGATCACTTCTTCCCATTGATAGTCGTCGCCCCTCTCTCTCTTCTCACATAGTTGTGTGTGTAGATCTGATAGAGAGAGGCTTTTATAGTGCTAGAGTTTACAATACCCTAACCCTAATGGGCTTTGAGCATCCTGTGGGCCAGACAAGGGACCAAATGCAAATAATAAAGTGGGCCCTCTTTATGAATTAATTACATGTCTAACCCAGAACATAATTAATTAATAAAACATTGTTTTAACCTTCACCACGGTAACAATGCTGACTCACCCCTTTATTACCACGTAATTTGGAACGGGTTGCATTAGATTTGAATGATCCACATATTTCAGATTATGGACATTCATTAATTTGGCTTATGACAATTAGCCATAATTAATTAATCTCTTATTTCCTGAGTAGTACCACTCACTCCCTTTCACTTATGCCTTAATTAAATAATTCAACCTGTAGGGTTTAGTGTAATGAACCTTGTGAGCTCCTCTGGGAATGTCCCCATCCTAAAGCAGATACGATTACCTACATGTCCGGCCTAAGAAAGCCACACAAAAACCGCCACACCCAAGATACAGGTGTAAGAGTACATGAAAGACTCGCCACCATAGCAAGTCGAAATGTGGTCAACTTATGTATGCCCCTTAGCCTTCCATTAGGTTTAAGATCATAACAAGTATCTAGAGATTTGGCTCATTCATATGTCAATTAGAATGGCACATCTCACTGTTGATCCCATCAATACATAAAAATGTACCGACACATCAAGTAGCTAGGATAAGCTCACTTATAAACTAATGTGTCGCAGCCTAAACCGACAGCCTATTTAGGGACTGTCTCAGCCGTGATACTGTTTATATCTCGCTAGGTCAAACGATTAAGATGATCCTCTATGATCTCCTATACACCCTATGATCATCCCTATAGTCGAGATAATAGGATATTATAGTTCGTATTTTTTTATATCAGATATCGACTATGTTGATGTAACACATTTATGAAGATCAGTGCATCAAACGAACACACTTAATCATAATTTCTTTTAGTATACAATCCCAACGCTTACCTTGTCCTTCTGTGCTAGGCACTGGACAATTTACTCTTCCGTTTTTCCTACGTTTATACATTTTTGTAATTACCATTAGCTTATTAAACCTTTCCAACCTTTCAATCACTTCATTAGCCTCAATCATTGCCTCATCAAGAGCAGCCAAAGTTGGAGCTAACTCCCATGATATAATGTCACACTGTTCCGCTATCTGACTACTGAGTAACCCTTCAAGGGTAAGCTCTTGCCTTCTAGCAACAGCCTTGACAAAGTCGTTTAAAGATTGAGGCAAAGAGTTAAGGATTATGTTTGTTGTTTCCGTAGAATCAACACATCCACCTCTCAACATGTACTTTTCCATGATCTTATTCATGATCATAACATGCATAGTCACCGAACTCCCCTCAGTTATTTTCTAGCAAACGAGATCCTTCACAAGATCATAACCAATAGTTCATTCCATGTTCCCATGTACTGCTACCAGATCTCAACATTATTGTAGAAGAATCTATTCTTGTACTTAAATTCACTGGACAGACTTTTTATGATGAGAATGTAAGCAAAATCATTAGAAGCCACCCATCTATTATGAAAATCCTGTTCAAGCTCATAAACTTCCTCATACTGAGGAACCAGTGGATCCATAGAAAGTATATATGCATGATTCTCAGACCAAAGTACATACTCGAAGCAAAACCTCCTTTCAGGAAAGTTTGGACCAGTTAATAGGTTCAGTGTTAAGAGGTTTATAACATGAGCTATAGACATGTCTAAAAATAATAAATTAAAAACATTAATTAAAATATAATTGCAAACAATTGAAATAGATAAATATTACAATTTTATGATAAATCAATATTATTGTTACCTTCAATAGCTCAAGCAATTTTATTGCAAGCCACACATGTGGACGTTCACAACAAAACACTTGACCAGATTGCATCTTTCAATTCTAGTCCTTTAATTCCATTTCATGTCAGCTTCCTTAGACAAATGGAATTAATAATTGGAGACTATCAAAGACTATATTATCCTACTGAGCAAGGACATCACGAATGAGTTATACTCTGGATAATATCTAAGCTAACTTACCTCAAAGCCAACCTTTCCGTATGAAGATCGATTTGTCATACATACACCAAATGCAAGACGCATGATCCTTTATAAGGGTTTGTATCATTTAATTCAATCGTAGAGAACTTGTGAAATATTAAACACACAAGCTACACATGGAGACATTTACGCATGACCTCCCACTTCTCACATGAATTAAATCTTTGTTTTAAGAATTCTCATTTGTTAGAACTTATGAATAAAAAAATAAGCAAGCTACACATGTAGATGTTTACTTATTAGGTTATTCACTTCTAATAAGAGATTGCTTTGTGGAGGTCTTATATATTATTAAAATGCTTAGTAATTTATTTTTTATAAGGTTCAATCGCATATATTATTTTATATAGCCATAAATTATGATATTGCTGAAATTCTATCATGCAACGCATGAACACCGAAATTTGTAGTCATAATTTAATTACATAAAAAAATCACATAAGCATGCTTTAAAGTAGTAAATAAAAGCATTAAACGTGCTCCAATTATCTACAACATGCTTGGATGTTGTGCAATTAATTAAAACACATATATTATGCGAGGACATATTATAAAAAAAATAAAACATGTCCTCGTGGGTAGGAGAACATATTAAATCCTAGCTATTAGAGTTTGAATTTAATATATAGATCTTCGACTGGGCTCCCACTACTTTGACTGAGATTTGATTTATTTTTTCAAAAATTTGATCCATCAGAAAATTAGGACAACTGGGCCCATGCACACACCGCAAACCCAAGGCCCACGTGTACACGACCAGATGGGCCACCACCGGCGAGCTCCCGCTGCTGGCGACCCGCCGCCGTAGGGACCTCAATAATTACGCACCAGGCCAAGCAATGGATCACGCACCAGCAGGCCGCATTCCTAGCCTCCATGGTCGTCGCTCGTCGCTTCCAGCCGCTCCGGCCTTCCCAGCACTGCCCATAACTGGTCATCACTGCTCCTCGTTGCTGCTTGCCATAGGACACGCGCAGGAGGCGCGGAGATGTGCGCGCAGGCTGCAAAACCGTCATCATCAATTGCCCCTATTGTTGTTATCTCCTTCTTGAGCTGCTGCACTGTCGCCAACGATCGTTGGAGGGAGGAGAACCACCGTAAATGTGCAAAGACATGTGGGGAAGCTGCGTACGCACGAAATCTAAGGTTCTGCCATGCACGCACCCCTACATTGTCTGACTGCCATCGCCGGCTGCTGTTCGTCGCCCACCTCCGCGTGCCATCTTTGATGCCCATCGGTCGCCACCACAGCCGTGCCTAGTGTGTGGGTTACTGCCTATGTGTGCGGCTGCACGCAGAGAATCCTCGAGTTCCACCGCTTCGCGCCGCCGCACCTAGCTGCCCGCGCCCCTCGTGGTTGTTGTATTAGTCGTTTCCTACGTTGCACTGCCACAGTTCGGCCACGTCGCCTGCTGCGCACGGCTGTGCAGAGTCCCTGGGTTCTGCTACCCCCCGCCGCATTGGCGCTACCGTGGTTGCTGCGCTCAGTTGGTCGCCTCGTTATTCGTGTTCTTCATCTTCTCAATTTTACAAATTTAATAAAAAATTGAAATTACCTTGAAAAACATCCTAGTGCAATTTAGAAATTAATTCTAACCACGGGTTTATCTCGTGGGTTAAAAACGAATCCATATAAAAGAGCGGATTAACCCAAGAACCACAAGGAACAAAAAAAATATACAATCAAAAAACCATTCATTCAAGCAATTCAATAATAACAATCATGCATAATCACAGGCAATATTATTTTGTCGATAGAGTCAATTAATTCAACCTATCTCTGATACCAATTGAAGGGAATGCTGGCAAACTTAATTGCTAATCCATAATCCAGGTAGAAATTGGATATCAAAAATAAATTGTTATGCCTATGAATAATCCTAGCGTGCTCCTATTGAAACGCAGAAGAAGGAATATGCGGAACACCTGGATTGTAGAAACTGAAGAACTCGATGTGCAGAGATTTGATCATTGATCCTCTTTCTTGTGCAACAAGATTTAATCCTACAAGATGAAGGAATTAAATCTTTTAAATAGCGAATAAGGCCTATCAATTAATTAATTCACATATTCAACCAAGAATATAATTAATTAATTAATATTGACTCATGCCACCTGAGAATTAATATTGTCCTACCTATTTGCTACCACGTTATGAGGAACGTGTTGCATAGGCTCGGTATATCCCCACAATTAATGTTATGGACATTCATTAATTAATTTAAACTATGAACATCCATTAAATTAATTAACATATTATATTCCTGAGTCAATCCACTCAACCTTTTTCATTTGTGCTTGAACTTAATCAGTGTGCAGGACTTTAGCATAATGAACTTTTTGAGCTGCTCGAGGAATGTCACCATCATATACTCGATGTAGTTACCTAGTTCCAGTTACAGACAGTCATTGTTAGGTATTGATGTAGAATTCTACCTTAATTTGATGTTTTGATGTGTCAAAACTAAATACCAAAGTCTAGGACTTAGAGTTATTAGCTCATGTAATCCTTGTATAGGATAATTCGAGTTGTAATAGTCCAAGAAGAAGGAAGTCAACGTAATTGTGGAAAAGTTTGAAGAAGATATTGTTCAGAAAAAAACTATCTTGACTAAGAAGAGAAGACGAGCAGAGCAAGGTCATGAAAACTGTCGATACAGTTTTCACAAATAAACTGCTAGAGGAGCCTGCAGTTTCAAGAGCAAGACAATTTCGCATCTCAAATGTGTACATGATAAGATGTCGAACAAGAAGCCAGGGAATGCCAAAAAAGGCTAGTGAAAAAGATTAGACAGATATGAAGCTGCGACTGGCGTACAACATTCGACGTCTGACACACAAGTACAAATTGATCTGAAAAGCAGTACTTTGTAGCAGATAAAGCAGAGTGACAAGCAACTTGTAAGAAGCGCATGGATTGTGATTGGACACCATCTCCAATGTCTCTACCGGCTTGATGGTCCTTGATCAGAGTCGTTGTTAAAGAAGCGGAAGACTAACTTAACAAATGCAGCGGAATGATCAAGTATCTTGCACTTAGTTTCTTTTTCAAATGTTTAGCTCAAGGTAGGTGTTACGATTGTTTCAGATATACTCTAGCAACTTGAGGTTGCTAGGTTTCAAATCAACAAACATAAATAATAAAACAGTAATGAACGACACAAGATTTATAGTGGTTCGATCTTCAAGATCTACGTCCACTCCTCAGTCAAACACTGATAATTTCACTAAAAAGATATATTCAAGTACAAGGATTCGCCAGTTTCTTGTAACAGGTGGTGAGCTTTCGAGCCAGCCACTACAAAGCTATCCTCTGTTACTTCTATCTTTCGGCAGTTGTGGCTAAGTCAAGGGCGTACCTTCGTAAAACTTAACCATACTTCTATGGAAGCTTTATAGTTCCTTCCTGAACACTCCTGGGGGTTTTGGCAACAGCCCATCGTAGTGAATCTCTTTTCGGAGATATGACTGCTAGATGCTTCCAAGGATGGAAGTTATCCCAATGATTAATCGTCGAATAAAGTCAAAGAATCCGCTTGAATGCAGTGTCAAATATTCAATGTTTGACACTTGTTGTTGAGATCTTTGAGATTCTTCTTGTCTCTTTAATGAGCTCTCAACCGAATACTCTTTTGCTTTTTGTTAGCTTTCTCACAATATTTGTCTTTCACGAGTTGTATGAGCAGTAGTAGTAGTTCTCTCTGTTTTGGACTTCTCTTTTATATCTGGAGATTCAAACTTTGAATCTCTAGACCCATTAGACACAACATGCACCTTGTCCAAAAGAGCAACTACTTTTTCTTTCCTTTTCGGCGTGGTACAGTGCTTTTCCACCTAATTCGGGAAAGCTATTCATCCTTGGTTGTACCTTTTGTCAGAATGGTAGTGTTAGCAGTCGTTGCTGGATATTTCCTTGCTTAGCATTCTCTCGGAGAATGCTGGGAACATTCTGCTAAGTACTTCAACCTTTTGACTGCTGAGCTCTTCTAGCTGTCTGCTTTGTCCAACTGTTGACTCCTCAGTTGTTACGTATTCAACACTTGGGTCTTGATTCCTTAATGCTATTACTTCTAGCAATCTTCTTAGTCTTTAGCGAATGCTGATTCCTTCAGCTTTCTGCTATCTCTTTTCTTCTGACTGCTGATTAAGAATTCCTAGCAGTCATTCTTCACAGCATATGACTACTACTTCCTTAGCAGTCATACTTCTTAGTACTTGACTGCTATCTCCTTAGCAGTCATTTCTGTCTGCTGACTTCACTAGCAATCAACGTCTTCCTGACGGCTGAGAACGCTCCTAGCATCCATAATTTCCGAAGGCTTCATTTCAATTGCGGAATCCTTTAGCAATCTTCCGCAAGTACTTCTAATCTATTACAACTCGAAATATTTCCAAAATAGGATTTTATAAAGAGTTGCTAGACTATCTAGATTTCAACAATGATCTACCAAACTAACTAAGGATTTGATTCAACAAAACCTTTACAATTTGATCTAAAGGGAGATTTACAACATAAATCTAGGAACAATTTCCAGAATAATACCCAACAATTCCCCCTTTTTGGTGCAATCAAAGCCTACTATCAATTGCTGAATCTAAGAAGGAAAAATTTCTGAGTTTACAAGAAATTCTAAGTATCAGAACTAGTCTAGCAATCTAACTCAGAATTTAACTAACTTAAATCTTGCAAGGATTGGTTTTAAATAAATTCCCCCTCAGTAAAAGCTGGGAAATATTCACGATTAAAACACAAGTAAAATGCTTCTTAGGAATATGCTAGAGAATCTAGCACCCAATCAAACCGCAAGCATTTACCACCAATCACAAGATAAGTAACTTAGTGTTGGGAAATTTGGCTAAGTTTCCTTTCCCCAGTAGCTACTTGTTTAGATTCTAGTTTTGGTGTTTTGGTGGATCAAATCCTAAGTCCTACCAGCGTCAGTTTGTCTCTAGAATAGCTCTAGTCTCAAATGTAAAGTCCTGTTTAGGTCTTTTGAGTTGTAAGTCGCAGCTGATCAAGACTCATGCTGACTACTGTTCACCAGCATGAGAAAAAGCTCACGACTGGCTACTGTTCACCAGTTGGGAAGGTTTTCATCAGCAGGCGGCTGACAAACCTTACCAGCAGAATAGGTGTTCTCACTGACACTGTTCACCAGCGGTGAAGTCACCAGTCCTGGGAGATTCCAAGAGTTAACATCCAGACAAATTGGTAGACTTAGATTGTGCCAACGCAAGTCACCAGCAGAGACTGCCAGCACAAGATCACTAGTATGTTCTGCCAGTCGGATGTTACCAGCAGAATTCAAGATTCGCTCTCCCAGAGTCTTAGAGACAAAAAGAAGATTCGTCTGAGGAATAAACTGACAAAGTATGACTTTAAGGGAGGATACCTTAAAGTCTATCAGTTCAAGACACCAGTTCCGATTCCTCGTACTGACGAATAGTGCCGTTCTGACATAAAGAGATCAATGTCAGATAAAGTGGACAAAAGCATGGCGCTTTCCGGAAATTCCTACCTGCCGCCGTCTGAAGGACATGCGAGGACAGAGACCTTTTCCGGATGTGTCCAAACGGCTAGAAGATTTGGATCGGATCCCTCGGCTATAAATACCTGGGATCCATCAACATTCAATACACTTCACCTACCGAAAGACTGCAAATTTATTACGCTCAAGCAAGTAGAAGCAAAACACTTTCGAGGCCTTTCTAAAGGCTATCCGTGTGTTGATTTATTCAAACACGAGACTTCAAGCTTCCAGCTTGTAAGTTACTGATCTCTTTGGTGTTCTTTCTCTTCTGAGGAAGTTCACAGCAGCTCTTGTGCCAGCCAGCACTTGAGTTATTACGGGCTTTTGCCGTATTGAGAAGATACGTTCTTGGGAGAACTAAACACCCAGTGAAGCTGTGGAGGTTGAAGTGACGTGCTCGCACTCCACCAGCTGATCAGAGTTGAAGAAGGACAAGGCCGGGAGCGGTTGATCTAGTGAACTGGTGGACGAGGCATTCACCAGCTAGAGATAGATCGTAGGACGCTTGTACCCGATTACTCTTAGTGAAATTTCCAGTGCTACGACTGGAGAGTGGACGTAGATCAGTTGATCGAACCACTATAAATCCTTTGTCTTTTATCAGCTTTCTGCATTTCATACTGATTTAAAACCCAGCACCCAAGTGCTGGTGTATATCTGAAAACTGATATAACTGTGTAAACAAGGCTAAAAATATTCTAAGTCTTGAGCTACCAGCTGACGAGCCAGTCGCCAGTCAGCTGAGTACGCAGAGTGCAAGTTGACTTACCAACTGACAAGGTCCCAGTCAGTTGGTTATCCAGCAAGTGCAAGAAAACGATTATCCACATTTTCCGCTGCTAAGTTATACCCTAATAATCCGGGACCAACACTTAGCATCCACATGCAATTTTGTTGAATACACGAATAGTGTATATCAACTAAGACACGCAAAAAGTCAGAAGTGTAGGTTTGAGTCTACGATGCACAACACGAGTCTACTAGGAATAAATTTCAATTAAATAAACCATGCGATCCTATGAATGCTCCTACAAAATTAATTGCAGAGGATGGATTTAGAAAATACCTGATTTCACCGTATGATCTACAGATCTAGATCGGAGCCAATAACGATGAAATAGATCTGGATCTGAATTTGAACACCGGCGATGAACAGTTGTTCCTACAGATCTGATCTTCAGATCTATTCCCTTGCTCCTTGGAAATCTAGTGAGGATTATCTACCAAGTTGAATTCGAGATCTGGAGAAGTCAATCAATTTCTCCCTCTGGACAGCCGCCGCCGTTCTCTCTCAATTTTTAATACTGAATTGTCTCATGTGATCTGATAGAGAGAAGGCCTTTATATAGTGTTAGGGTTTTGAGAAACCCTTACCCTAATGGGCTGTGAGCAGTTAATGGGCCAGGGATCAGATGCGAATAACAAAGTGGGCCCTCTTTATTAATTAATCCTTCATTGTTCAACCCAGAACATAATTAATTAATAAAACATTTTTTAACCTTCACCACGGTAACAATGCTGACTCGCCCCTTTATTACCACGTTATTAGGAACGGGATGCACCAAACTAACATGATCCACATATTTAAGGTTTTAGACATTCATTAATTAATTTGGCTTATGACAATCAGCCACAATTAATTAATCTCTTATTTCCTGAGTAATACCACTCACTCCTTTTCACTTATGCCTGAATTAAATAATTAAACCTGCAGGGTTTAGCATAATGAACCTTGTGAGCTCCTCAGGGAATGTCACCATCCTAAAACGAATATGCTTACCTAAACGTCCAGACTAAGCAGGCCACACACAAATTGCCAACACCCAAAATACAAGTATTAGAGTACATGTAAGACTCGCCACTCTAGTAAATCAAAGTGTGGTCAATCTGTGTGTGCCCCTTATCCTTCATTTAGGTTTAAGATCATAGGAAGTATGTTAGGGATCCGGCTCATTCATATGTCAATGAGAATGGCACATCCCACTGTTGATCCCATCAATACCGACACATCAAGTAGCTAGGATAAGCCCACTTATGAACCGATGTGCCGCAGCTTAGACCGACAGCCTATCCAGGGACCGTCTCAGCTGTGATACTGTTTATATCTCGCTAGGTCAAACAATTCATATGATCCTCTGTGATCTCCTACACACCATATGATCATCCCTATAGGCGAGATAATAGGATATTATGGTTCGTTGTATGTTTGTTTTATCAGACAGCGAGCATTGTTGTGGCAACACATATATGAAGACCAGTGCACAAAACACTTAATCATATATGCTTTCAGTATATAATCCCAACAAGAAGTGGAGAATGAGTAATTGTCTAAATCTGATTCAGTCTCATTTATGGTTAGTGAGTTTACAAGTACATCGAAATTGAAAAAGACAAAAAAGATTACAAAAATCGTGCTAACATATTCAATTTTTGCATCAGGATTCAGGAGCAGGCTTCTTGTCATATTCATCAAATTTGCTCATAGCCATCTGCATGAATTTGTCGTAGAATGCTTTTTTTCACTTCTCATTCAACAGTCTCCCTCTACAATTTCTTAGAAGGTTTTTCGCTTTCCATCTCAAGTTTCCTTAACTTGAGTTCTACCTCCTTCTTCTTCAACTCTTCTTCTGCTAGTCTGCGTTCTTCTTCTTTGGCAGCTAGCTCTTCTTCTTCTTTCTTCCTCTTCTCAGCTTTAGCAATTCTCATCTCTTCCCCCTCTTTGACTGTAGCAAAAAAGGTAGAAGAAAAGGATTGAACACTTTGTACAAGCTTTTGCGAAGATTCGGCTACTTCCTCTTTCATAACTTCCATATTCTTCTTCACTCCAAACATATCTTCTTTGACCTCTGATACTGCTTCCCTGACTTCAGAAACATCATTTCGTACCCCCTGCCACTTCTTGTCTAACCTCAGCAACCTCCATAGCCACTCGTTCATTAATGGCCATATGAATGGTAGTGGACAGGGCATGTTGGAGAGCATATTGGACAACAGTATCCAGATAGGAGTGGAAATTATGAGAACTTACAGGCAGTGCATCGAATGAAGAAGTTGCGTGGACTCAGCAATCTGCTAGCATTGGGATCCTTAGCAAGCGCATAAACTACTGAGAGCTTAGACTCAGCGTTCAAAATTCTAGCATCCATATATTGACTGCTGACAACATGGACTAAGCAATCAATCTCTAGCATCCACTTGTCGCTACTTGCTGAATATTATAACATAGCATTTTGACGAAATGCTGAGTGCTCGGACTCAGCATTCGACCTCTAGCAAACGCCTGATCTCCTTGTTAAAATATCACACTCCTTAGGTACTGCTGAGAGCTTGGACTCAGCAACCATATGCGTAGCAGCCATATCTCAGCAACAAAAATTCAGCATCTCAAAAACGTAAGTTGGGATACATTTTTTTCTATCTTTTCTGAAAAGAACAAGGATTCCTAGAAAACTAAAAATCCAAGAAATCCAGAAAGAATGAGAGTTTGAACTCATTCATCCCCATCCTTTTCTAACTCCATGAGGCCTAACTTCAGACATAATTCCTCGAATCTGGCCTCAGCTAGCGGCTTGGTGAAGATATTAGCAAGCTGATCTTCAGTGCATATATAATGAACATCGATATCATTCTTCTATTGGTGATCTCTTATGAAATGATGTCGAATGTCAATGTGCTTCGCCCTTGAATGATGAACAGGATTCTTTGTAATGCACCTAGCACTGTTGTTGTCGCAATATATTGGCACGCATTTTGGAGGAATGTCATAATCTTGTAGTTGCTTCCGAATCGACAATACTTGGGCACAACAACTTGTGGCCTCTACATATTCGGCTTCTGTTGTAGACGTTGCCACAGAGTGCTGCTTCTTGCTTAACCAACTTATGAGCTTGTGTCCATGGAATTGGCAGGTGCCACTTGTGATCTTTCGATCAACCTTGCACCCTCGAAAGTCTAAGTCTGAATATGCACTGAGTGCTAGCCCATCAAACCTTGGATACCAAATTCCTAGACCTTCTGTGCACTTGAGGTATCGGATAACCCACTGACGACGGTGTTTCACGTTAAATTTTATCAATCCGAGTACTTTACAATTCGCTCAAGTGAAAACCATTTACTTGTTTGAAGATTCAAATAGCTAGGCAAATAATAGTCGTTGGTAATTGTTTAACTAGGCTAAATAGAATATAAACTAAACATACAAGTAACAAGCAATAACCAAACATGTGTAACTACTTCTCAAGCCAAAACAATTGAGTAACTTGTTTAGGTAGATCAAAATCTCAAGTTCAACAATAAGAAGATAGTGAGTGTTGATTGAATTTCTATTGTTCCAAGTTGAATCAAACTATGTTGTAAACCAAGTTTAATCCCTAGGAGGTTGAGCAATCGACCCTACATTCGCTAACCCCTTGTTATGGTGACCTAATGATAGATGACACTAGGAATTGCAAACAACTACGTTATTAACCCCTAGATCACTCCCAATCGACCGTCAATTATAGCTCTATGACCTAGCCCCGCACAGGGATTGGAATAAAATCGTAAGAATATACACTTTTCACGACAATTGCGCCCGCGTATTGGCTGCAGCGTTCACATCAACTACCTCAAAAGCTGGCTATTACCTACAGCTAAGAGATAAGGAACAAGCTCAAGTGCAATTCAATCCCTCAAAGGAAAGTAAACAAGCAAATTTGATATCAACTCATCACAATATCCAATCTACTACACTCACATATGAATTTAGTTCTTCATACCTTGAATTGAGTACAAATCAATAAGAGAAATGAGAGAATCCATAACAAAATAGCAAGGTCTAAGTATGATCTTCTTTGATTGCCTTCCTTGGACTCGATCTACCTTCCTTCCCTCCTAGATCTTCACCAAGTTGGAAGAATTTGGCTTGAATCTCCTTGAATGTGGATGGGGAATGGTTTTGAGATGAATCTAGAGAGAACTCTCGTGACAGTTATTTTAAATCTGACCAAAAGTTCTTTTAAAATGTGAAAATCCCCCTTTTATAGACGAGCTCCCAGGGCCTTGGATTGCCCGAGCCACCCATGGCTCGCCCGAGCCACCCATGACTCGCCCGAGCCATGCTGGAAACCGTAGGAAGCTGAAAATTCCCGATCTGGCTCGCCCGAGCCAACCTCGCTCGACCGAGCCTTCTCTCTATCAGCATGACTCGGTCTAGCCTGCAGAGCCCGGCCGAGCGAGCCCTCTGTCTGGCTTGGCTTGGCCGAGCTTGCTTCGCTCGGTCGGGCAGTTCCTCCGAACTCCAAAACTCTTCCTTTTGCTCCGCTTGGTCGATCCAACTTCGTTTTAACCTTCGGCTCAGGCGATTACCTCTAAAACTCACCCAAAACTGCTGAATTATGCTCAAAACACGTCCTACAACATTCAAAACACGAAAACACGACAAAAGAATAACAAAAACATATGATATGAGTGTAAAATGAATGCAAACATGCACGCTCACACATATAAATATAGGTCATTTTACACACATATCATAATCCCCAAAACTTGAACCTGTGATTGTCTTCAATCAAAACAAAGTAAAGCAATCTATGAACCTCATGAAACAATCCTCACAGCTCATCTTAATTATCTTGGCATGCGCTAATCAATCGAGATTATCACCTAACTTTGTGACATGGTTAATGCTAAGGACTTGAACCACTCATCAATTTTTGGATAAAGAAATCAAAGCACTCCCTTATGTGTTTAGGGACGATGAGCATCACTCATTCACAAGATATCGAGAACAATTTCCATAGGCTTGAAACTATTCTCACCACTATACTACAATGAGTTGGCTCCTAAAATCAAAAAGGTCTTTGTATTTGGTTATAACGTGACTTACTAAAAGGTAGGTGTTTTGGGCCAAAGTGACTAAACTTCTCAATTTCCCAAAATCCCCAAACTTATTTTCTTCAATCCACTTCAATCCCGAGGCTTTTTCATTCACAACTTTCCTTTCTTTTCGTCTTTCTCTACTTTTTTTCATATTTTTTTCAACACCATCATTCATTCATTTCATGGTTTTTTTTTCTTTTCCTCCTTCTCAAGCACCCAAAATTTTTGTTGGTGCATCAATTTTTTTAGGATTCACATCAATCCTTTATTTCATAGCTTCCATGCCTCATACTTGCAATACAAAGATACCAAACAATTCCCAACCCAACTCTCATCACCGTATTCACCCTCATACACTCTTTCCCCCCAAAATTTTGTCCTAATAATTTCAAAGGAAATCCACCATTAAAGCTCAATCACGGGGGTCAAAGGTATGAAAGGAAAAATTATGATAACAACCACTTTATACTCCCTGAGTGAAAGGTAGGACTAAGAATTGATGCCCTAATATCATTTTTTTAGTTACCAAACTCATGCCAAATAGATAGAGAATAAGTGCAAGTTCTAGATCTTGTTCTCTCAATCTTGCTACTCATAACCGATAAAGATATGACAATATCATGGCTCAAATCTCACAACTTTTGTCAAGTCCTATGCATTAACCACACACAAAACTCGGCAATTCAAAAGTTCAACTAAAGAATGCCTTGACAACTAGGTTCCGCTCTATCATTGGTCAAGGTAAATATCAAGCTCACTAAGTAAATCATGATTCAAACCTCAAGCTCTTGTTTGGGTTCATCACACACACACAAACACACGACATCCTAACCACAATCTACATGCCATAAAACAATGTAATGAATCTAATTGGTAGAAGAGACGATAGAAAGCGTTACCCATCGGCTCACACGATCAAACCGCTCTCCTTGCCTTATTTGTACCTACTACAAATCAACACAAACACCACCAAACTATTGAGCATAATCAAGCCAATTAAATTCTCATTTCCACCAACTTTCTACAACTCAATCATCACAAAAATAAATCAATAACCACTAGCTCCACCATTCAAACCAAACCAATAAACAATCCACAAACCAAACCAAATAGAAAGAATTCAATCTCATGCAAGCTCGCTAATAATCCATCAACATACCCATTCAATTAAAATTTAAACATCCACATAACATCCACATTCAAATCCAAAGTGTGAAGGTAGATCAATATCATTATATAACCAAATCGAATTAAACTAAACTAGAAAGCAGTAAAGATAGAGAAGAGAGATCACATCACCGACTACCGACACTTCCCCCCAAACTTAGTCAAGGGAGACTAAGTTTGTAAAATGGTAGGCGGTGAGGTGTCACTCCATAGGATCCGGCTACTACTGGTGGGCTTTGCGGGACTGTTACGGGATAGGAACACGGTGCTGCAACTCCCGAACATCCTCCTGGATTTCGTCCATCCGCCGATCGATTCTATCAAATCTAGCAATGTAGCTTTCATGGGCAGCAGAAAAATCACCCTGCATTGTAGTCATCCTCGCATCCAGGCCCTGCAAAGATAAAGACAACGAATCAACAGTTTCGGCAGTTATTTGCATCATGGACATCATCTATTGCTGCCAATCCTGGACTGGGGCCTGCTGGGGCCGCGCAGGTGCGCGGGTGCTCGGGCCAATGTCCTCTGCTTGACCCATTTCTCTCAAATGAGCCAAGAAAGTGAAAGTACCATCAGAAGACAAAACTCCAACAAACGCCTGATGATCCTCAGAATCAAGTAACCAGTTAGAGTGATCTTCCAAATCCTCAACTGTAGTCAAACCATCGCAAGGGAGTTCCAACACCCGATTCCCACACTTATAATAATAAAACTCTCCACGGGATTCAGGAACAAGAAATCTCCCAGCCAATAATGAAGTCGTATCCAAATATACAGCAGGGGCAGAAGGCCCGACATTGACAAACCAAGATGCTTAAAAATTGGAGTAATCATCCCACAACAAAAAGAAGGAGTACGGGCATTAGCAGCCCTACTACAAGCATCCAATAACATAGCCCCCAATGAAAATTTAATCCCATGCATTAAAGCATAAAACATATATAACTCGGTAGTAATCACATTGCTAGATTCATATCGCCCACATACAGAACCTCCAACAAAATTTTGAATGTAACGTATAACAGGATTACTAATGGAAGTAGCTCTACAGTGCTTAATATTAAACTTCCTATCATACTCAATCCCCGTAATCTCCTTCAAAAAATCCCCAAATTAACATTCTCATGCAAGAACACAGAATCGGGAGTACACCCATAAATTGCGTCAACTTGAGCACGTTGAAAAAATTTTCTTTACCTTGGAGCTTGAATTTCATGGATAATGGGAGTCCCCCCGCACCTTTCATTATAGTGACCAAGGCCAAGAATTCCCGTGACAGTTCCTTGTATCCGGGCCAACTCGTCGAGAGCAACTTCTTCCAACAAATACCTTTGAGGAGACTCCAAACATCATCCTTCAGTTTCAGAGCTTTCAACGTCTCCCAGCATAGGTATTTGGTGCCCACAATTTGTCGATTCGCCAAACTCTTGAATTTAGCAAATTCTTCATCGTCCAAGCCTTTGGGGCGACCACTTGAAGAAGATGATTTGCCTAGTCGCTGTGTGCTAGCCATGAATAAATTTTAAGGGTGAGATAAGGATAAATCAACGCAATAAGGGGTTAGAGAAAATTGAAGAGAAATTTCGACCGAAATGAAAATGAGGCGAAATGGAGATCGCCAGATCAATTTAAAATGCGCGTGGCTCGGCCGAGCGACAGATGGCTCGACCGAGCGACGCCTCTGTCCGTGCGATTTGGCTCGGCCAAGCCTGCCTCGCTCGGCCGACCGAAGGCTCTGTCCGAAGTGCCCGAACCAACTCGGCCGAGCGACACCTCTATTTTTGACTTTTTTGCCCTTTTTCTGCATAATCTCGATCACTTCGCCTCCACTTTTCCTATCTTCATTCACAATGCCAATCAAACTTGTAGAACCACAAACAATTAAGAATCCTTCAACAAAACCACACAACATTAAACTAACACAAGCAATTAACAAACATTTATTCAGAACATAAAAAGAAACAAGCTGTAAATCCGTTGGGTTGCCTCCCAACAAGTGCTTTTTTAACGTCGATAGCTCGACGAACATACCTCACAGTCAATCATGATCAAAGGGTGTTGATCCCGAACTCATACCTCGATCTATAGTCACATGCTCCTCTGGAAAGAAAAGCTTCCTTCCTGCACTCTGAGGTTGATCTGTATCCATTCAAGCCTTCTTCATTCGATTTTTATCAAGATCATCTTCATCCCCCATATATTCATTGTCTTCATTTTTCTTGCCCATGATATTTAAGCCCGGATCAAGCACATCCTTCATTCGTTTCTTTTTCCCAGCCTTCTCAACTTCACTCTCATTCACATTCTTCGGAGGTAAAGAGAACACAACTTCCTTTCCACAACATCGGAATGTGAGCTTACCTTGTTTCATATCGAATAATGCATTAGCTGTGTGCAAAAATGGCCTTCCGAAGATCAGTTGAATGTTATCCTTGTTCTTCATATCCACAACAAGGAAATCTCCCTGAAATGTAAATGTCAAAACTTCTTCATGAACATCTTCAACTATCCCCCTTGGGCAAATTAAAGTATGATTCGCCACTAGTAAGACTTGACTTGTAGGTTTGAGTTCTCCAATCTCCAACTCCTTGTACAAGTCCCACGACATCACATTCACACTAGCTCCGGAGTCACACAAGGCTTTCTCGACATTAACATCTCCTATTGCACATCCAATCACAAAGCCCCCCGGATCGTCCTTCTTGCTAGCTATGCTCTTCTTTTCTTGTTCATAATTCCTCACATCACGTGGCTCATCATCCGGGAACATTTCCACTCCAACAAATTCATCCAACATCGACACTCGCTCAATTTCTTCCAAAAGAGGCATTTCAATGTCTTCTTTCTATACATAATCAAAGAAATGTACATTCCCGATTTGCTCATCATTCCTTGCTTCCACATTTTCTACTTCAACCTCCTTTTCTTCTTCAACAACCAAACTCGACTCTTCTTCACTTTCCACTATTTCAATTTTAGGAGTCATTGCTTCCAATCTTTCCTCCATCCTACTTTCACCTTCAACCATATTACAACCTTTCTTTTGTACCACTTCGGTATCACTCGAGAACTTCCCAGCTTGATGCTTCCCGCTCAATTGTTTAGCAATGGAAGAAATTTGAAGTTGAATTTCAGCGAACATGCCATCGTACTTCTCAAATCTCTTATCTATTTCTTCATTTGGATTCCTCCTCGGCTCTTGGGTGGCATATCTACTATTTCCCCCAGCATATCCCCCTTGGCTACTACCTCCCCCTTCAAGTTGTAACGGAGGATTAAGAGCATTGTTCGGGTTTGCATAGGAGAAGTTGGGATGAAACCGGTTAGACGGATGGTAGTACATATTACCCGGCGGATTGTATTGAGGACGACCATTGTATCCCATCCTTTGATTAACAAAATTTACACTTTCCGGGAAGGACTCTTCATGACGAACCACCATCATTTCCTCATTTTGATTCCCCGAAGTAGACAATGCATCAAGCTTTCTTTGCATGGCTGCTAGTTGCTCCACAAATTTCTCACTTTCCTTAGCCTCGTTGACCAATTTGACCGATCGATAATCTTTTCGTTCCTCGGGCCAATGGAAACTATTTTCAGCCATTTTCTCAATTGTCCTCCAAGCTTCTTCCTCTTCTTGATCGAGGAATGCACCACCGATGAAGCATCCATCATCACTTTCGTATCATAGTTTAGTCCCCCATAGAATTGGCAAATTTGTTGACTCCGAGAAAGACCATGTCTTGGACACTTGCGTAGAAGCTCTCGGAACCGATCCTAACCTTCATAAAGAGGTTCATTGTATCTTTGCCCAAACGATGTGATATCGACCCTTCTCTTCAAAGTCAAACTTGGCGGAAAAAACTTGAATAGAAACTTTTCTCTCAATTCTTCCCAAGTGGTAATGTTCGATTTGTCTAAATCTTCACGTTAAATTTTATCAATCCTAGTACTTTTCAATTCGCTCAAGTGAAAACCATTTACTTGTTTGAAGATTCAAATAGCTAGGCAAATAATAGTCGTTGGTAATTGTTTAACTAGGCTAAATAGAATATAAACTAAGTATACAAGTAACAAAGCAATAACCAAACATGTGTAACTACTTCTCAAGCCAAAACAATTGAGTAACTTGTTTAGGTAGATCAAAATCTCAAGTTCAACAATAAGAAGATAGTGAGTGTTGATTGAATTTCTATTGTTCCAAGTTGAATCAAACTATGTTGTAAACCAAGTTCAATCCCCAGGAGGTTGAGCAATCGACCTTACATTCGCTAACCCCTTGTTACGGTGAGCTAACGGTAGATGACACTAGGTATTCCAAACAGCTACGTTATTAACCCATAGATCACTCCCAATCGACCGTCAATTATCGCCCTACAACCTAGCCCCGCACAGGGACTGGAACTAAAATTGTAAGAATATACACTTTTCACGACGATTCCACCCGCGTGTTGGCTGCAGCGTTCACATCAACTACCACAAAAGTCGGCTACTACCTACACCTAAGAGATAAGGAACAAGCTCAAGTGCAATTCAATCCCTCAAAGGAAAGTAAACAAACAAATTTGATATCAACTCATCACAATATCCATTCTACAACACTCACATATGAATTTAGTTCTTCATATCTTGAATTGAGTACAAATCAATAAGAGAAATGAGAGAATCCATTACAAAATAGCAAGGTCTAAGTATGATCTTCTTTGATTGCCTTCCTTGGACTCGATCTACCTTCCTTCCTTCCTAGATCTTCACCAAGTTGGAAGAATTTAGCTTGAATCTCCTTGAATGTGGATGGGGAATGGTTTGGAGATGAATTTAGAGAGAACTCTCGTGATGGTAATTTTAAATCTTACCAAAAGTTCTTTTAAAATTTTAAAATCACCTTTTATAGACGAGTTCGCAGGGCCTTGGATCGCCCGAGCTACCCATGGCTCGCCCGAGCCATGCTGGAAATTGCAGGAAGCTAAAAATTCCCAATCTGGCTCACCCGTGCCAACCTCGCTCGACCGAGCCTGCTCTCTATCTGCATGGCTCGGTCTAGCCTGCAGAGCCCGGCTGAGCGAGCCCTCTGTCCGGCTTGGCTCGGCCGAGCCTGCTTTGCTCACCCGGGCGGCTCCTCCAAACTCCAAAACTCTTCCTTTTGCTCTGCTTGGTCGATCCAACTTCCTTTTAACCTTTGGCTCGGGCGATTTACCTCGAAAACTCACCCAAAAGTGCTAAATTATGCTCAAAACACGTCCTACAACATTCTAAACCCAAAAACACGACAAAAGAATAACAAAAACATATTATATGAGGGTAAAATGAATGCAAACATGCACGCTCACTCATCGAAATATAGGTCATTTTACACACATATCATCCGCTTAGCTGTATCCAAATGCAACTTCTTGGGATTTGCTTGATATCTCGCGCAAACTCCTACGGCATAGGAAATATCGGGTCTGCTAGACGTTAGTTTAAGCAAGGATCCGATAATACCTCTGTAGAGTGTAGGATTCACAGCTTCTCCTCCCTCATCAAGAGAAATTTGGCAGCTCGTGCTTATGGTAATCTATAAGCTCTTCATTTTCTCTTGACTTTACTTAGCAATGAGATCTCTTGTAAATTTTCTCTGATGAATAAAGATCCCTTCACTCGATTGCTGAACTTGAAGTCCGAGAAAGTAGGACATCTTCCCCATCATGCTCATCTGGAAGTTACTTTGCATTAGCTCTGAAAACTTTTCACACAAGATTAGATTCATAGAGCCAAAAATAATGTCATCGACATATATTTGTATGAGTAATATGCTTCCTTTATCCTTAATCCGAAAGAGAGTTTGATCAATCTTCCCTTTCTTGAAACCATTATCCAGCAGGAACCTGGACAAGGTTCCATACCATGCCTGTGGTGCCTGCTTCAAACCATATAAGGTTTTCCTGAGCCTTTAAATTTCATATCTTAGTTCGAAGCCTGGTGGTTTCTCAACATACACCTCTTCTTTGAGTTCACCGTTAAGAAAGGCACTTTTCACGTCCATGTGCAGGGCTGAAAACT
The DNA here is from genome assembly GCA_026898455.1 of Plectranthus barbatus. Classification (NCBI taxonomy): domain Eukaryota; kingdom Viridiplantae; phylum Streptophyta; class Magnoliopsida; order Lamiales; family Lamiaceae; genus Plectranthus; species Plectranthus barbatus. Next base: position 78,967 of record JAPKLW010002026.1, read on the forward strand.
CATTATGGGCAGCATATGCGAGAAACAACCTTATTGCTTCCAGTCGGGCTATTGGAGCAAATGCTTCATCATAATTGATTCCCTCGCATTGTCTGTATCCCTTGGCAACTAGATGTGCCATATTTCTGATGACCGTTACAGATTCATCCTTCTTATTCTTGAAAACCCATTTTGTTCAATTAACGCTTTGATGCTCGGATCTGTTTACTAGATCCCAGACATGATTGCGCGTGAATTCTGCTAGCTCCTCCTGCATAGCATTCACCCAATCTGGAAATTGTAGAGCATCTTCAATCTTCGTAGGCTCTTCATGAGATATGTAGCACGCTAGCATCACATTGCATTGTCGCGTCCTGATTGGATCATTAACGTCATCAATGATAGCATATAGGGGGTGATCACGTAGCCATCTTGGTCTTGGGTTGCTGGTTGTTGGGGCTTCATTGCTAGCATCGTCTGCTGGATGGTTGTCTGCTAGACAGTTTTCCTCAGCAATCACCTGAGGTTCAGCATTTTGTACCGCAGCATTCGACATCTCAGCATTTGGCATCTCAGCATTCTGGACCTCAGCATTCTGAATCTCAGCATCTTCCTTGGCAATTTCCTCAGCAGCGCCCGTTCTTCCTTCAGCATCTCGTCCTGGACTTGGGATTTCTTCATCTTCTACATCGATTGATCCCATAATCTCAAAATTATCATTAAGATAAATTTGGTTGGGGGCCTCAGCATGATCGTTAGCATCACTGGCCGGTTCAGCAGTTTGGTCACCTACTGAATGCGCCTAAGTTGAATTACAATCATTCATCGACTTAGTCGGATCAATCTACATATTTTTTAAAGAACTCAAGATAGATTGATCATCGACATCATAAGCCTCATGATTTTCATCATTTTTCTCTCTAATAATCCTGCGCACTAAAGTAGACTCATAAAAAATAACATTGCATGTTATTTCCACAACTTGAGTCGTCTTGTTTAACACTTTATAACCTTTGTGAGAAGGATGTCCATATCCAAGGAACACACCTTCATCAGACTTAGGCGAAAAAGTGTTAAGCTTTAACTTTCAATTGTTATGAATATAACATGTCGAACCAAAAGCACGAAGATGAGTCAGAGAAGGCTTACGACCATTATACACTTCATAAGGAGTTTTGTTGAATCTTCCATTGATTGCACTCCTATTTTGAGTGTAGCAGGCAGTCATGCGTGCTTCGCCCCAATACTTCCCTCTCAGCTCAGAGTCGACTAGCTTCGACCGCACTGCTTCTTTCAAGGTCCTATTCCTCTCTGCTAGCCCATTCTGTTGGGTAGTCCTAGCTGTGGATTTCTCATGCCCGATTCCAGCTTCGGCACAAAAATCTATTAGGATGCCATTGCAAAATTTCGTCCTGTTGTCAGATCTTATCCTTTGAATGGTGGCTTCTTTTCTATTCTGCTCCTTCAGGATCAGCTCTAGTAGGATGAGCTCTACTTCATCCTTTATCCTTAGCAGTCTGACCCATGTATACCTGGAAAAATCATCAACAACCACAAGAGTGTAAACCTTTTTACTTACAGTGGCTGGAGTGACTGGGCCAAATAGATCCATGTGCAATAGCTTAAGGATTCTTTCAGAAGTGGCCTTCTCCGGATTTGTCTTGAAGGATGCCTTTGTTTGTTTCCCTTGCTGGCAAGCTTTGCATACGCCTTCCTTTCTGAAGGTCGCCTTAGGCAATCCTACAACAAGTTGGTGTTTGGCTAGGTAGTTGATGGTCTTGAAGTTCAAATGAGTCAACCTCTTGTGCCATAGCCAATTTGTCTCATCCTTGTTGAATGCTACGAAGCCGGAGTGTTGTTGGCCACTCTGCCAATCAACAGTGTATAGACCAACCTTGCGGATGCCTCTTAGCTTCACTTCACTTGTAGCATTTCCAACAATTTCACACCCAGTGTTAATGAAATAAAAATTGTACCCATTTTCGCATAGTTGGCTGATGCTCAGTAGATTGTGTTTGAGGTTGGAGACAAGAGCAACGTTGATGATTCTCATTCCATCTTGCTCGATGCATCCTCTTCCAATCACTCTTAGTTTGCTATTATCTCCAAACATGACTAAGGGGTCATAAACTCTTTGAAGTTCTGAGAATAATTCTTCTTGCCCCGTCATGTGCCCTGAGCAGCCATTATCTGGGATACATTCATTTGACATGTCTGATGTCTTAGCTCTTGGACCCTATTCGTGAAAAAATCAACAAGTTTGTTTACGAACCCACTTAGTATCGGGTCCTGCAGGATTAGCACTCATCATGGTTCCTTTTGGAACCCACATCTTAGTGATCTTCAAGATTTTCTTCTTGACATCACTCTTAGCACCCTTCTCTGCCTTAGTTGGATAAGCAAACTTTGTATAATTTGAACGAGGTGGAGTAGTGTGCTTAGCCTTCATAGTACTTTTGAAAGGAAAAGGATTGGACTCCAGCCTCACATAGGTGTTCCTCCTATGTGGTGTGAACTTATGATACCGTGGTCTTACAGCATGGTATGCAACCTACTTGCCCCTACTGAAGGTAGGATTTGTTATCCTAGCATTGGATGCACAATGCTCAACATTCATCCTAGAAACTGCTAAGTGTGGCCTAGCAGGTATTCTCTGGGTACTCTGGTGAGATCCAGGAGATGCATGCTTTTTACGCCAATCTTTCTGCTTAGCAGTTGACGACTCAACAATTGTCTTTTCGTTACCTTTTTTAGCGTTGACTTTTCCAGCAGAAACGAATGAAATTCTTTTCTGCTTAGAAGAATCAGCATTTCCATTCAGAACATCCTTAGAGGATTTTCCTACGACTTCAACACAACCAAGACCCACTCCAGATTTATCAGAGTGTTTTCTTTGTTGGCTAACAATGGCATTTGGAACTGCCTTGCTTGATGTTTAAGCACAAATGCAATCCTCCTTAGGTTTATTCTTCAAAGCTAGATTCTCCTTTTTCAATATTTTGAAAGTTTTCAGCAAGTTTAGAATAATCTGCTTTGAGTTTCAAAAGTTCCTCACTATCAGACCTTAGTCTTTTGACTTCCTCGGTCAGAGATGTAACTTTGAGTTTCAGTGAGGTATTCTCTCCCACAATAGCATTTTTTATATCGTACATTTTTTAAAATTCTAATGAAAGCATAGTGAGATAATCATCCTTGGAATCTAAAGGAGTAAAATCCTTCGATGATGCATGATTGCTAAAATAGAAATGCTAGTAGGATTTACCTCCTGATAATCGACTGCTAGAGCCGACTCAGCACTTTGCTCAGCTTCAGCATCCATATCATCAACAATATCCGCCATTAGGGCCAGCATGGCCTCCTCATCATCCTCTTCTGATGAATAATATTCTTCATCATTGTTAGGAATATTGGGCACTTTTGTCCTGGTCAGCAGTGCTCTGGTGACTACTTTGATAGCTCTCCTCTCAAATCCTTGTTTGAGGCGCTCTCTTTCTTCTTGGCTCACTCTAGGACATTCGTGCATTAGGTGATTTGGTGAATTACATTCAAAGCACGTCCTTGGCTTTCTTTTAGCTGATCGAGAGGAGGATGTGAGCTTAGCTTCTTTTTCTGCTTTGGCTTCCAGCATCAGCTTTTGTAGCTTTCTCATTTGCTCTTCAAGCTCACTAATCTTGAGATCTTCTAGCGGTGAGCTTGAGGTTGTAGCAACCTCCTTTGCTGGAGAAGCTTGTGCAGATCTTTCATTGGTGCGGAAGGGCTTCCTTGGCTTCCACTTTCCAGCATCTTTCTTAGCAAAATATGCTAAGTCCTCCATGTTTACAACGTTTGTTGACGAAGTTTGAGCAACTGCTGCTTCGTTCTTTTTGGATTGCTGTATGATAAACTTGTGAGATTTAAGTTGAGCGAGTACCTCAGATGTGATCATTTTGCTGAGATCTCTTTCACTCAAGCTCATCATCTTCACGAACCAATCGCTCATTGGAAAGAGTTTGGAGATGATTTTGTTATTCATTTCTCCATTGTCATAGGTCTTTCCCAAGTTCCTGAGCTCTCCGACGATGGTATTGAATCTTTCTTCCATCGCTTGAATGGATTAAACTGCAAGCATTGAGAAAGACTCATATTTATCAACGGTTACCTGGAGTTTATTTCTTTTCATTTGTTCTGTCTCCTGGGAAGATGTGCACACATAGTCCCACATCTCCTTAGCCGTGTCGAAGTCTAGAGCTTTGTCTACCATCAACGGGGGTAGACAGTCTAGTATGAGCTTCTTTGCTAGATACTCCAGCTGAGCTCTTTTCTTATCCTCGACCGTCCATTCATAAAACGTCTTCTCGACCATTTGATGCGGTCTTGGTTGCCCCTCAGCAATTGGACTGATGAAGATATTAGGCTTCATTATCCTAATGGGCCCCTTAGAGAGAACGTCCACCATCTCCGGATATATACTTTGAAGCTGGATGGTGGCCATCTTTTGCCATGACTTGAACTTCTCCATGTTATACGTTGGAAGAGTGTGATTCATCTTGGCAAGCTTGATGTTCCTAAGCTAAACAGCAAAAATAGTGCAAGGAAAATATAGATCTGGTCAAAAGCGACTCAGAAGCATTCAGTCTTACGAACTCCTGCTCTGATACCACTTGATGGTCCCTGATCAGACTAACTTAACAAATGCAGCGGAATGTTCAAGTACTTGCACATAGTTTCTTTTTCAAATGTTTAGCTCAAGGTAGGTGTTACGATTGTTTCTGATGTACTCAAGCAACTTGAGGTTGCTAGGTTTCAAATCAACAAATAAAAACAATAAAATAGGAATGAACGACACAAGATGTATAGTGGTTCGATCTTCAAGATCTACGTCCACTCCTCAGTCAAACACTGAAAATTTCACTAATAAGATATATTCAAGTACAATGATTCGCCGGTCTCTTGTAGCAGGTGGTGAGCTTTCGAGCCAGCCACTATAAAGTTATCCTCTGTTACTTCTATCTTTCGGTAGCTGCGGCTAAGTTAAGGGTGCACGTTCGTAAAACTTAACCTTACTGCAATGGAAGCATTATAGCTCCTTCCTGAACTCTCCTGGGGGTTTTGGCAATAGCCCGTCGTAGTCAATCTCTTTTTCAGAGATATGATTGTTGGATGCTTCCTAGGATGGAAGTTATCCCAATGATTAATCCTTGAATAAAGTCAAGGAATCCTCTTGAATGCAGTGTCAGATATTCAATGTTTGACACTTGCTGTTGAGAGCTTTGAGATTCTTCTTGTCCCTTTAATGAGCTCTCAAACGACTACTCTTTTTGCTTTTTGTTCGCTTTCTCACAATACTTGTCTTTCACGAGTTGTATAAGCTGTAGTAGTAGTTCTCTCTATTTTGGACTTCTCTTTTATATCTGGAGATTCAAGTTTTGAATCTCTAGACCCGTTAGACACAACGTTCACCTTGTCCAAAAGAGCAGCTACTTTTTCCATCCTTTCCAGCGTGGTACAAAGCTTTTCCACCTACTTCGGGAAAGCTATTCGTCCTTGGTTGTACCTTTTGTCAGAACGGTAGTCTTAGCAGTCGTTGTTGGATATTTCCTTGCTTAGCATTCTCTCGGAGAATGCTAGGAACAATCTGCTAAGTACTTCACCCTTTTGACTGCTGAGCTCTTCTAGCAGTCTGCTTTGTATCCAACTGCTGACTCCTCAGCAGTTGCGTATTCAGCACTTGGGTCTTGATTCCTTATTACTATTACTTCTAGCAATCTTCTTTGTCTTTAGCGAATGCTGACTCCTTCAGCATTCCACTATCTCTTTTCTTACGACTGCTGATTAAGTATTCCAAACAGTCATTCTTCTCAGCATATGACTACTACTTCCTTAGCAGTCATACTTCTCAGTACTTGACTGTTATCTCCTTAGCAGTCATTTCTGTCTGCTGACTTCTCTAGCAATCAACGTCTTCCTGACTACTGAGAACGCTCCTAGCATCCAGAATTTTTGAAGTCTTCGTTTCAATTGTTGAATCCATCAGCAATCTTCCACAAGTACTTCTAATCTATTACAACTCGAAATATTTCCTAAGCAGGACTTTACAAAGAGTTGCTAGGTTGTTTAGATTTCAGCAATGATCGACCAAACTAACTAAGGCTTTGATTCAACAAAACCTTTACAATTTGATCTAAAGGGAGATTTACAACATAAATCTAGGAACAATTTCCAGAATAATTCCCAACACGGTTATTTTTTGGTGGCTCACTTATAAATAGCAGGATCAACAAAGACTTAAAATCTTTGCCAAAATCTCTATCTCCCTGCTCATTTATCTACAAACGTTGAATCTCCATTTATTGTCTCTCGCCTGAATATGAAGAAAAGACATCGCTGTCGTAGTTCTATTATTGAGCTCACTACATCCACTGCTACGAAGTCGGAGGAGATTCATTGTGCGATGTTTTTATTACTATGATTAAGTTAGCAGACTTAATCTAGCATCTTGGTGTTCTTACTGTCTACGTAAGAACACAGCAGGCTGGTCCTTGCAAAGGAAGAACAGGTTATTACGGGCTACCGCAAAACAGCTGACGTTCAGGGAAGAACAAAATTATCCAACTTACCGAAGAAGGAAAAGGGAGGTTTGTCCTCAGTCCAACTTTGAACCGGTCCACAGAGAAAACGCAGAGCCTTCGACGAACTGAAGAAGGAGTGAAGAGTAACTGCCTGGGCGAGTGATCCATCTTGCTGTGGACAGAGGTTTCTACCGCAGCTGGCTATAGATCGTGAGGATTGTATCTTCATAACTTAGTGAATTATCGAATCTGATATCCGAAGAGTGGACGTAGGACTTTAGGCTCCAAACCACTATAATATTCTGTGTCATTTACAGTTTTGATTTACATTTTGCACCTTACAGTTTACTGGATAATTTGAAACCTTCAATACTTACTGCGTAAGTATTGAAGCATATAAACTGTCTAACTGTTTGAACTTTAAAATTGATAACTAAACTTCTGACTAAACTAAAACTGTGTTTTATATCAAAAATGTTTAGCTACAAACTGTGATAGCAACTGAACTGTATTCATACTTATTGTGTAATTCTTTGTATAATTACTTCCGCTGAATGGTTTGTACTCTGATCTGGGACAAACAAGTGGTATCAGAGCAGGTCGGTCTTTCTAGACTGTCCTATTTTGAGTCACTTAAGACCGGATCCGTACTTCCTTACACTCTAACTATTTATCTAGTGTGCTTTAGCGAACAAAGTATTGCTAGAGAATGATAACTCATACGAGTCTTCCCAAGTACAATCCAGAGAGGTTTGAAGTATGGAAGAAGAAGAGTCTCATTCAACTAGGAGCTCAACATCTAAAGATGGATGAAGTTCTGGAAAAGGGACCTCTGAAGATTCAGATAACCAAAGTCATCCTTGAGAAACCAGACAAGCCAGGCGGTGTCAAATACATAGACAAGACGAAGGAGGAATGGACAGTTGAAGACAAGAAATGTCACTAGGTCGACTTCATCGCACAAGAGATGATTTTACAATCTCTCCCAGATAACCTTCAAGACACAACTGAGGAAAACAACTCTGCCAAGGAATTGTGGGATTGGATCAACAATCTCATGAAAGAAACATATACGATGAAGCGCAACAAGAAGCAAATAGCCGTGGAAAAATATGAATCCTTTCAAATGCTACCCGGCGAATCAATCAAATCGATGGAGGCAAGATTTAATACCATCGTCAGTGAGATGAAGAACCTCAAAAGAGAAGAAAAAGTAGCAGACCTGAATGCTAAAGTCCTTTCAAGACTGCCAAAGAAAGACTGGTTTGTTAAAACCACCAGTCTGAAGGCCATGGATCTCTCAAAAATGACCACCAAAGAACTGTTCGATGAACTTCAAGCCCATGAGTGGGACATCCAGATGGTGAACAGAAATGAAGCTGCTCGAACTCCAAGTTCAGCAACCGAAGTTGATGCAGCATTTTTCGTAAAAAGAGACATCCAAAGGTATTAAAAAAGGCCATTCTATTTTGAGAAAACTGCCCATCAATCCTCATCAGCCACCTCCAACACAGTTCAGAAAATAGAAACTGAACTGTCAGTTTCAAAACTGGAAGAGCAGTTAAAGAACCTGACTGCACTTCTTGAGAAGGCTAATGGCAGGGAGAAGAAAGGTCAATCAAGTGAGCAGAGGTTCATCAAGAGAGAACTACGTACATGCTACGAGTGCAAATCTCCTGACCACCTGAAGTATGAATGCCCTCAAGTTTCTCAGGAGGAGAGAGACAGACTGAAGAAATTGTTCGAGAAGAGAGCATCCAGAGTTGTTGCCCAAGCAATGCCCACCAGAACAGAAGTGCCAGACGTACCAGACCATGACGATGGCTACTACACATCTAAAGATGAAAAGGAAGAGGAAGCATTTCTCGCTTTCATGGCAGCCAAAGATGGAGATGTTACCAATGAAGAAGAAAGCGCCTCAAACCACGAAATCATGGTAACAACTAACCTGCCCACACCTAGAGTTTCCTTATGCTTTGATACACACTCTGAAACATGTTACTCTAGTTCAGAAGATATCACGCTTGAGAAAATTATTAAAGAACTTGAAAATTTTCATGAAATTAAGGATACACTAATTAGTGAAAATGTCTCACTAACATCTGAAATTTCAACCTTGACAGAGGAGCTAGAAAGAAATAATTCGCTAAGTATAGAACTAAATTACATAAGAGAAGAGCATGTCAAATTATTTAAAGATTTTGAAAGCATGACAAAAGAACGTGATTCTCTAAAAAACTTGAGCATGCTGAATATAATTGTTCTTTTAAAAGAAGCTCAAAGACCTTGAATGAGATTCTGAATGTTCAAGACCTCCATCCGATAAATTCGGACATGGATATGTTAAGTATCAAATTGAGGAGGAAGTCCTGAACAATCATAATCCCACCTTAGGAACTGAGGACACTCATTTAGGCTTTGTAAAAGCAAGACTCAGTTCAGGCGCTTCGTTGGAAAAGGGAAAGGCAATTTCCAAGAGACTAGTTAATCAGAGTGTTAAGACTAGTTCCTGGTCAAAAACTGAACTGGCATCTCGACAGAATGCGAACACAGTTCGAAAAATGGACAAGCAGACTGCCATGAGGAAATCTGACCATCCCTCAAAACTGGATAAGCATAATGTTTCCCATGCAAGGATTCCAGTTTTACCAACAAGAATGGCTGAGCAACATACACATGTTGCAAGGAAGTCTATTCGACAATCAGAATTTAATACGAGAGGTTATAATAGAGCTGTTGCTCATCATACTATCAACCAAATAGGGGGAACACCTATTTGAGGCCAGAGTCCAATCATTTTCATACTCAAAGGCCTGTGACGGCTACACTCCTGAGAAAAGCCTCCAAAAAACTCTTCCCAGAGTTCACCAGTCACACACTTAAACAACACACATCCACACAGCACACACATGTTTAGAAATAGGGCTTATCGTAATCAGAAAGGTAATTTGGTTTAACAGACTGTAAAAGTGAAACAAGTGTGGATACCAAAAGGTTGGATTCACATGACTAACCCTGTAGGACCCGAAAGGATAGGGGACCTAAATAATTTCTTCTGTGTTGCAGAGTAGGAATCCGCTGAAGAAGATAAGAACATGGATATTGGACAGCGGATGCTCAGCGCATATGACAAGAGAAAAAGGACTGATCAAAAACCTGGAAATATATGAAGGTGTAATTGTCAGCTTCGGACACAAGGCCACGGGTCAAGTGATTGGAATAGGATACGTGGAGCATAATGGGATAATCATTCAGAACGTATCTTTGGTCACGAATCTAAAGCACAATCTCCTCTGCATAAGTCAACTGAGTGAAATTGGCTACATTGTAAAATTTGAAAAGTCAGAATGTCAAGTGATGGACAAGGAGTCACGCAAGATCATAATCAGAGGAATCAGAAAAGGAGGCCTCTACAATGTAGACTAGTCCAGTGGAGTAAAAGGGACATGCCTCATTGTAATCAATTCCTCAGAAGCTGTAAATTGGCTATGACACAAGAGACTCAGCCATTTAAACTTCAATTCTATCCGACATCTGGAGAAGCACAAATTAGTTGAAGGATTGCCAGGTAAAAAGTTTCAAAAAGAAGGAGTTTGCAAAGCGTGTCAGTTCGGGAAACAGAGAAGAGCCTCCTTCATGATCAGGCTAGTTACAGCAAGCACAGATAGAATACTAGAGTTGCTTCACATGAATTTTTTTTGTCCAGTCACCCCACCCACAATTGGAAAACGAAAATATACATTGGTAGTTGTTGATTACTACTCAAGATATACATGGGTGGTGCTACTCAAGTCCAAGGATGAGGTCAAGATTCATCAACCAAAACTGATCAACAGTCTTCAAAATGAAAAGAGATTAAAAGTGAAGAGGATAAGGTCAGATAATGGAACAGAATTCTACAATGGACCCTTAATGGACTTCTGTGCTGAGCTAGGAATTGGTCATGAGAAGTCTGCTCCAAGAACTCCGCAGCAGAATGGACTCGCAGAGCGAAGGAACAAGACCCTCAAAGAAGCAGTGAGAACCATGTTGGTTGAAACTGACATTGCCAAAGGATTATGGGGAGAAGCCTTGAGATAGCCTGCTACACACAATACAGAAGTGCATTCAACATGCGGCTTCACAAAACTCCCTACGAGATCTACAATGGTCGTAAGCCGTCTATAGCCCATCTTCATGCTTTCGGTTCTCCATGTTATATTCACAATAATGGGAAGTTTTAAGTTGAGTACCTTCAGCCCCATGGCTGATGAAGGTGTGTTCCTTGGATATGGACATCCATCATACAAGGGATATAGGGTACTCAAGAAGACAACCCAGATTGTGGAAATAACATGTCATGTTGTTTTTGATGAAGCTACTATATTGCGCAGGACTCCACAAGAACTGAGTCTAGGAAATCATGAGATCGATGATGTCAATAAGGAACCTAAGAATGATCTTGATAATAATCAGACGGTTCCTCCGACTAGATCAATGAGTGATATACCTGAGACCCTAGTTTTCTCGACTGAACTTCAAACAGTCGAGAGGGCCGGTGATGCAAGTGTCATCGCTAAGGCCTTAAGAAACACATAATTAGATGATTCAGGTGAAAAGAAGCCTTTAGAAGAACTGGATGCAATTCTACAAGGAGATCTAGCTGAATCCAAGGAAATCCATCTTGAAGACACTAAGGAATCATCAATCGAAGAGGAGCTAGTTATTACTCAGAATTCAGAAACAGCCCACGACGCAGTTCCAAAGGAAGGAGATGAAAAAGCCTCTGAAGAAAGGGAAGAAATAGTTCCAGAACCTGAAACTGAACGATCTCAAAAGCAACCTTCTACAGTTTCTGAAGATCTAGCTGCCCCTACTAAAGACAAACCAACAAAGAAGCCTAGCTGGTTAAGAGATCATTCCAAGGAAGCCATCCTTGATAGTATTGGAAATCCTGTTTGAACTAGACAGGGAACAACCTTGATGTCCTGCTTCTTGTCTCATATCAAACCAGTAAAGATCACAGAAGCTCTTCAATCTACAGACTGGATAAATGCAATACAAGAGGAACTAAATGAGTTCGCTCGCAACAATGTGTGGTATCTTTTAGACAGACCTACACATCAGTCTGTAATTGGTACCAAGTGGGTCTTTAAGAATAAAAGAGATGAGACCGGTACCATAGTTCAAAATAAGGTAAGGTTGGTTGCAAAAGGTTACGCTCAATGTGAAGGGATAGACTTCGATGAGACATTTGCACCAGTAGTTAGACTGTAAGCAATTCGACTATTCCTAGCGTATGCAGCCTATCACAACTTCACAGTTCTTTAAATGGATGTGAAGAGTGTCTTTCTTAATGGCAAATTAAAGGAAGAAGTCTACGTTGTGCAACCCCCAGGTTTCGAGCATGGAAATAAAGTTTACAAGTTATGGAAAGCTTTATAGGGACTAAAACAAGCACCTAGAGCATGGTATGAAACTCTCTCTCAGTTTCTGCTCAAAAGTGTTTTTGAGAAGGGTGCAATTGATCGAACACTATTCAAGATCAAGGATGGAGAGGACATCCTACTGGTTCTGATCTATGTAGACGACATCATCTTCGGAAGCAAAAATACCAAGCTATGTGAGAAGTTCGCCTAGTTGATGCAGAACAAGTTTCAGATGAGAATGATGGGCAAAATGACATATTTTCTTGGTTTGCAAGTTGATCAATCTGAAGAAGGGATTTTCATCAGTCAGAAGAAGTATACTCAAGATCTGATCAACAAATTTTGTCCAGAAAAGACAAAATCTCTAAGGATTCCTATGAGCACCAGTTCTCAAATCACTCTAGATGAAGAAGGAGAATCTATCAACCCGGCAGCTTATAGAGGAATAATAGGATCCATACTGTATCTAACTGCCAGTTGACCAGACATATCCTATGCAGTAGGAGTATGTGAAAGGTTCCAGGCAAACCCAAAGAAGTCGCACATGGATGAAGCAAAGAGAATTGTCTGATATCTCAAGAGTACAGAGTCTCTAGGTATCTGGTATCCCAGAATCAACAGAAAGAGCACAAGCTGAACCTGTCAGTTTTTAGGACATAAACTGAAGATGAAAGCGGCCCAGTCTACGTCAGCCTGATCTTCAAATGCCTTCATAGCCTTCCATATCAACGAAAAAAAATGAGTAGTTTGAAATGGGTCACAGACCACCATCTGACTGATTATATCAAAGGCCGCCTTATATCCCGACATGAGGAAATTGCTGGAAGCACATGGATGGTAATTAATCTCTGCTATCCTCCATCACCGCCATGCAGACCACTCAGAGCCGGTTACACTCTAAAGATAGTCTTGAACAGGGATGTCGCCCTGCTTAAGTCCAAATTCAGCAGCAAAAGAGTCAACTGTAAAAAGAAACTCTTCATCATTGAGATTAAAGTATATCTCATTCTTCGTCACCGTGGAGTTATAGGCGAGCACCTTCAACAAATCCAAATGAAAGGCACGAGGCTCTTTACCCACAAAGGATTCGAGATGGTTGGCCTTCAACTTTTCAAACACCTCGTTAAAGATGGCGGGTGTACCCCAATTCTGTCGCCAGAACCCACTGAAATCTAGGATTTTATTGCAGCAAACATAGATGTTCGAAATATCTTGCGCCATCTCAGGAGGAGGATCCATTCCTTAAAGGAAAGACAGACTTTCTCGAATATGGAGTGACAAATATTACTTCTTGTCAAGAATATTTATTGGGGATTTCTGTACACCAACCGATGGAGTATTAAGTGTTCTGCATCCCATTACTCCAGAATAGACGTAAAATAGAGGCTACAGAAAGCTAAAGAAGTAGACGAAGCATGGAATTAATCATTCATCGTACGACTATTATTTCAACACCGAAGAAGAAAGCTTGGATCCTGGTATTTCAAAAGTATGATTAATTCAAGTGGATTCAGTCTGAGATTGAGGAATCGACACTGTAAATTGGATTCTCAAAGACTGAAACGGATAAAGCTTTTTCATTTCATATGTCAGAAGTCTTTTACAAAAAGTCCACAAAAGTAAAGAAAAATATAGTCTACTTAATGAGAAGAACAAGGTCTTGGAGGGTGAAAGTCTAAATCTCTGAGATTGGTTGGACCCTGCGCAAAAGATTGAAACTTTTTTTCCAGGAGCCAGCTCAGCTGCATCCCATAAGGAATTAGAATATCTGGGAGCAGTTCCAATGATCCCCGCACTTGGTCGAAGACAAATGATGCCCAGTCCACCTTCGTCTCTTCTTCAAATGCCATCATTCCCGTCCAGACTACTGGATAAAGGACTAAATCCATCAGAGGGTTGCCAACAATCATATGATTAATTATGCATATGTCACCCTATATCGATGCTTCATCCAATGTGCTGAAGCAGTTGGGTGGAAATCATCACTGATATCATCCCTTCTCCATCTATTCCAAGCGGACCACTCAGGCGTTGTCGCACCTCGAAAGCAGTTATGGAATTGTGTGTGACCTCGAGGAAGTCCAAAGTCCTTAGCAAAGGACTCAGGAGACAAGCAGACCAGTCGACCATCTACCACACCAAAGATCTTACTCCCTCGGGAGATGCGGCTGGAGTGAATAAATGATCTCAAGACATTCTTCTGAAACTTATGTCGATGGAGGCTCAAGAACTTCTCCAGGCCATTGGCCCTTAAGCCTTTCATTACGTCATCATACACCAACGGCTCATCCAGGTACTCAAATTGCAACCCAATCCTATGAAAGATTGCATTACGATCAATAGAGATGCACTTTTCGAAAAACATGGTTGAAAATATGGGAAGTTAGGTTATCTCACAAGAACTGGGAAGTGATACTGCTACTACGTACGGGATGATATATTTATGGGAGTAATCGTGCAATGATCGAGATGAGATTGGAATATTTCAAGGAGGAGTAGAACTTTCCAGAAATTCGCAATGATTCGTATCTATTCTCAGAATCTGAAGAGTCGTGCGTTGATTTCTTGACAACTGTCATGTCCATACAAAAGCTGGACAAGATTTTCCAGTCTTAACAGTAATTGTCACAGTTATTAAGGAAACTGAACTGATCTTTCATTACTGGCAAGAGTGCCACAAGGATGATATACAAAAAGGAGGAGTCATTTACATCAGTTCAGTAAAATTACTTTTGGAAATCATATTATTCCCCTAGTCGGATAATAATCCGATACATCTAGATTTGATGGGCCTGTCTTCAAGGAAGGAATATGTCTCTCAAGGAGCCAACTTAGTTGCATGCCATAAGGAATTATATCATCAGACAACTTCGGTAGTGCTGTACTCAGATGATCAAAAACGAAGCCTGCCCAACCACCTGACCGTGATCCTCAAACGCCAGCATTGCCTTCCAGACAGATGGTGTGAAGCAACACTCATTGGGAGAATTACTGACCAGCATTTGATTTACAACATCATAAGAAACCTTGTATCGTGGTTTGAGATATTCACTTGAGGCAGTTCGGAGAAAGTCAAGGTTCAACATTCTCCAATCCTACCAAGCTGATCATTCTGGAGTTGTCTCCTCCCATAAGTTGTGAACAACAGATGATCCGCCATGTGGAAGACCAAACACATCAGCAAAATAATCTGCCGACCATGAGAACTCCGCTCCATTAATACTGCAGAAGATCTTTTCATTCAAAACTGTGGCATAATATATCATCATCCTGAGAACATCGTCATGAAATAAGCAAGTTATCCATTACCTTGTCACGAAACGCTCCAGCTCGGTTGCTCTCAAGTTATCCATTACCTTGTCAGGAGCATCTGGAACTCTACTACATGCAGCACGAAGTTTCTCTCCATCCAGAATTCTATTTCTCCGAATAGTTATTTTCTCCATCTCCCTTGTGAGGTTCAAATGAGAAGATGATGAAGACAACGACATCTCTCTTAAAGATCAGTTGCTGATTAACACAAAGAATTATGTGGATTTTTGAAACTTGAAAAGGTTGATTTATAGACTATCGAGTGTCATGATTAAAAAGAATGGGAAATCACGCAATTGCCAGCTACGTCATACCATCAATCATTCGTCAGAAAGCTAACATCATGCTGCTGTCAATTACTATTATGGCATCGGGCAACGTAACGATAGTTTATCACTGGCCACAGCAGTAGCAGCTCAGTTCTCATTCTTAAAGTAACCGCTACACACTATGGCATAGTACTCTACGTAAGCTCGAAGAGAGAGAAAACTGATGATATCATAATGAAGTGCATTATTGATCGTCGCGAAGATATCGGCTGCTGATCACTAAATTATTTAACAGCGACTTAGCAAAGCTAATAATATAGCGGCAAATGAAAATTATCGATCCCACAGGGAATGAAGTAACGAACAACCTTAAGTACTAAATCATAAGTTCTCAAAATACTAGTTAGGAGAATCAAATTGTTGGGTTTTGGTTGTTTTGAAAATTGGAATACTTGCGAATAAAAAATAAATAGGAAATTAAAATACTTTGGATGAAAACGATTAGGAGAACTACAGATTCCAGGAATATCTACCTATCAAGTATGACACAGATGATGAATTGATTATTTCCCAATTTAATTCCTCTTCATAGTGAAACATCAGAAAGGTATTATGAACTTCTTTGTTGGACAATTCATAAAGTAGATTAATTAATTACCTATCTCCGCTCGGTCTCAAGATAAATTAACTAACTCCAAAGTTCTACAGATATATCCCTACAATCAATCTCCTTCAGTTATGACAAGAAATCAGATTATATTGTAAAAATCTCTTTCCGTTGAAAATTATTACAGTTACGTCTCAAGTAATCAAGTAATTAATCCTAAGATGTGGCCAACAAACTCAAGATTTTGAAATAAACTCAGATTTCACAAACTACGAAGGGAAAGGGAAAATAATTAAGTTACTCAAAACATGCACACATTGATAGTTCGAAACCCTAGAATCTGAGGAAGAGATTAGTTACACATATTTAGAGTAATATTCATCATAGAAAAATAAAACCTGATTTGCATAAAAACTTGGGTCTGAATGTCTTCCCACAAAACTCTGTCTTCAAACATAAACTCTAGAAAACTTTGGAAATCTCTAAAAATCTTCAATACTAAAATCTCTTAATTACTCTACTGATTTCCACCCTAAAAAAAGAATTTTACATGGCTATTTATAATAATGAAAGATGTATCAAACAATATCTAGGATTAGATATGTCTTTATCTTCAAATCAGACTCAGATTATGAATTCCCGCATGCGCGTTGATCGTGGGAGAATGGCGTCGATCGATGCTGATGAAACACCCTCGTCGATCAACGTGAAATGGCGTCGATCGACGTGAGCTTTGTTGCCTTCGTTGATCTCTCCTTCTCCTTCGTCGATCGCTCCTTCTCCATTTTCCTCGTAGATCGATGAGGCATCCCCGTCGATCGACGTAGACCTACAACTGGAAATCCGACTCTTCCCTGTTTTCGACTAAAAACCTGCATGATTCATCAAACACGACATTACGAGCACAAAAGCCAATTCATGCACGAAAAAGACACAAAAACAATCTGAACATCACACAATTAGTCAAAGAACAACCAGATAAGTTGGTAAAAATCCTAACTTATCAGCTGCACATCACATTAAATGCGGATCAGTACAAGGCGTATTTCCCAGTGTCATGTCGTATTACCATACTCTGCAACATAGCTTGCCAGATGATTCAAACAGACACCAACGTTAGCATATATCCTAGTCGTCCACGACAAAGAAGGGCTTGAATCTCAACCGATAGCTTTATTCAAAAATTCATCGAGAACCCTCAATCCATCATGCCGCCTTCTTGAATCCCTCACATACACCCTGTCAATCTAGTAAAGATATCCTTGGGGCTCATTCCAAGATCTTCATATCCGATCAATTCTTCTATCCAGTTAAGGCTGAAAAGTACGATCCAAGTCATGGATACCAGTGCCCCTGAGAATACAGAAAACATTGTCTTCACTGGAGAGACTTCCCAAGATGAAATATTTTAGTTAGCGGAAACCTCCAAGCTCATCAATCGACAGACTCTAATACCTCAGGTTGCGAAGGAGAAAATTCTAAACTGGAAGAACTTTCTCTCAATCACCGGAGATGAGGAAGTTGCTAAAGTAATCGCTGGAAAGCTAATCAGAGAGAACTTGACAGAGTTTCTAACTTCATGTCCTCTACGGTTCAATCCGACTCAGGTCGTCGAATTCTACGAAAATGCCACTTTCGACGATAAAGATGACACCTTCTTCCTCACCACAGTTGAAGGAATGAAGATAAAAGTCAATCCTGATCTTGTTGCTGAACATCTTCACCTACCTAAGGAAGGGGTTCATATCACCAGCTATCTTCAACATGATAAAGCCGAATTGAAGGCTCACTGGCTTAAATGGAAAAAGCCCGAACTGCCAGAGAAGTTCAAACCTGCCACCAAAGTATCCGAACTTAATTCCTTTTCCAAGACTCTCAGTGAGATTGCGCTGAGAATGATTTACTGTGGCGTTGGGTCATTGTCCGAATTAAGCAATCCCAAATACTCTCTCATGATTGCCCTGGCAGATACTGGGCCACATACATCTTTGGACGCTTACTGGAGAACGCGAAGAAGAATAAGGATATTCCTATTAAAGGAAAGTTCTCCTCAAGCGTGGGGTTAGGCCTGAAGGTTATCTATCTTCTTGAGAGGTTCTTAAAAACAACGGATGCAGGAAAAATAGTTCTATCATCCGACTTCATCCTACCAAAATTTCCAATATATCGCTCTATTCAAAGGGATGAGGTAGCTACAAATTTGGACGACATGGAGATCGATGCAGAATCAGCTACCGAACTAAAGGAAATTCCAGCAGTTCGCATACTTGAGATGTCCAAGAAGTCCAAGAAGTCAGGCTCTCACGGTCAAAAGGTCCTACACAAGGAAAACAGAAGGAAGCAAAAACATCGAGCTCATAGCTTGAAGGAAGATTCAATTCAAGATATTCAACAAACTGTTGATCCGCCTCATCATCATAAGAAAAAGAAGATGAGCAAATACAAATCAATCATATCAGTTGCCAGAGAACAAACCATCGATGCTGCACATGAAAAGGAAGGTCCAGTTTCCAATCTTGGCAAAGAAGCTCCAAACCAAGAGCTCGGACGTCCGGTAGCGATGATCGCCTCCTCACCCTCCAACCTGATGGATTTATATACTGAAAGCATTATGATTGGTATATTATGTACAAGGTCGATTGGTTAATATTAGGGGTGTTCATGGTTTGGCCGAAACCGGTCAAACCGGCCAAATCGTATTAATTTGGCCGGTTTGGCCGGTTTGAAATTTAATTTTCAAACTGGCGGTTTGAAAGTTTTAAAACCGGATAAATTTGGTTTGGTTACGGTTTGGAGACTCAAACCGGCCGTTTGGGCCGGACCGGCCGTATATATATGTATATATATATATATATATATATATAGTATAATTAATTAATATAATTTGTAGCTCATTTGTTAAGTTTCTACTTTTTCATACAATTAACCCATGTTCAAATTTATTGGCCAACATACTATAGTTTTAGTTTTATTTTTTTATTTATCAAAAATAAACTAATAAGTATTAATATTAAATAATATTATTTTATATAATTTCCTTAAGATAAATTAAGCATGAACTTTATAATAATAATTTTACACATCTCTTTCAATTTTACATTTGAATTTTAAGGTTATAATTTTAATACATTTGACCCATGTGTTTCTCTTGATTTACATTAAATTATAAATATAAAATTTTTAGAATAAAATTTATATTATCATAAGTAGTAACAAATAATATAAAATAATTAATTTGTATTTAGGCCCTAGTTTTCTACAAATTATAGTAGATTATTGAAAGTTGAAACATATTTCTTTTCAAACCGTCAAACCGGCCGGACCAAATCGTTTTTATATGGTTTGGCCGGTTTGGTTTCAAAAAATTATTTGGCCGGTTTGGTTTGAAAATTTTTCAAACCGTACCTATCGGTTTGGCCGAAATTTTCCTTCCAAACCGGCCGAACTGGACCGCGAACACCCCTAGTTAATATACTGGGAATCATAAATGTTGTATGTTCATCTCCTGTCTGAATTAACAAACATGTGTCGCAAACGCAATTATCCTCTTATCTCGTCGATAGGGAGATCATACGGTGTGTAGAAGATCACAGAATATCGTATGGATCATTTGACCTAGCGAGATATAAATGGTTATCACAGCTGAGACAGTTCCAGGATAAATTGTCGGTGTAGGCTGCAACATACGTAGTAATAAGCATCTTATCTTGGATGGCTTGGTATGCTGGTGTGGGGCACACATTGATAAGGACCTAAGTCGAGATCGATTCTTTTATCTGACATTAAAAGAATCTAGATCTCTATGGCTTGATGAGATTTCTATTACTTTGAGTTGCAGTGAAAGGCTCTAGTTGAGCTTTTAAATCTGTATCTTGGGTAATAGCAGTTTGTGTATGACTGTCTGGTACTGGAACTAGGTAACCACATCCAGTATAGGATGGTGACATTCCCTGAACAGCTCAAATGGTTCGTTATGCTACGTCCTGCAGGCTGATTAAGTTCAAGCATAAGTGAAAAGGTTTGAGTGGATTGATTCAGGAATATAAGATGTTAATTAATTAAATAGCTTGTCAGAGCTTAAATTAATTAACGAATGTCTGTAACCTTAAATGTGGGGATATACCGAACCCATGCAACCCGTACCTCAAAACGTGGTAGCAAATAGGTAGGACAATATTGATTCTCTAGTAGAATGAATCAATATTAATTAATTAATTATATTCTGGGTTGAATATGTGAATTAATTAATTGATAGGCCTTATTTGCTATTTGCATTCTGGTCCCTGGTCTGGCCCATGAAACTCAAGCCCAATAGAAGTCCAGTATTTTCCTATAAATAAGCCTCAGTTCCTCATATCTCAACACACCACAAGATCATAAGTTGCACACAACAAACCAGAATTTGGGAGCTGTGGTGATCGACTAGATTTGAGAAACGAGGAGGAAATTCTGTTTCTCAACCGGGCAAGAGATCTGATAGAGAATCTTCACCAGATTTTCAGATCGAGTTGGGATACAGATCAGAAGATCAAATCAGGAGGATTTTTCCTCTTCTCTCTCTCCTTGTTTTCGAAAATATCATTATTATTTTTATAGATTAATTTCCTCAATCTGTTAGGAAATTAAATCTTTGTGCGTGGGAAAAGATCAAGAGGAATCTACGCGCACTCGTTTTTCAGAGTTCATCAATCCAGGTATTCCGCATAAACCTTCTTATGCATAATAATGTAGGAGCATGCTAGGATCATTCATAGACATAGCAATTTATTTTGATATTCCAGTTAACGATCCTTGGCAAACGGACTTTGTGATTCAGTTCACGAATCCCTTCACAACCTTGATCGTACCACGCCACGTCATCCAGAATTGGATGAAAATATACCCATCATGGCTTCAGGGGGAACTGATCAACTAAGGCTCATTAAGTGATTACTTCAAGCTCTGTGGCATTAAAATTGGAGGTCATCCACAGAAAAATCGCTAAATATCACATATCTCTTCTGCAACTTGACAACCATGTAGGGATTTTCAGTGAACCGAGTCACAAAAACCCATGTAAACCGGATTGATTTATGGATATTGCATATAATAAAAATTCGAAAAAACCTAGCATGCTCCTATGGATTTAATTCGATTCGTGGATTGAGAGATTACTGTAATTCTGTAGAGTCTGATCCGATCTTTCGCGTTTGAATATCCAACTTTAATTCAACCACGCGATTCGATTAAATCTGCAAAAGCAGAAATTAGAAATCTGATTTCTTGATAAAATCGAAAACAGAGAAAAAGATAGAAAGAAGAATCTTGTTCTCCAGATCAGATCTTCAGGGTTGTATCCCAATGCTGTTCAGATCTGCTACTGGTTACGATTCCACATATCTGTAGTTGTGCAAGGCCAGAATCGAAATTCTCCTCCCTCTGCACAAGAGTCGTCGCCCACTCTCTCTCTGAACCTAGGGTTTCAACTGATTCGAATGTTATGAAATGGCTAGGGTTTTGAGAGAGAGTGATGTCTATTTATAGACCTATGGTTTTAACCCTAATGGGCTATTGGGCTCAATTCAGCATATTTAATTGGGCCAGTCCTGGGACCCAATGCAAATAATAAAGTGGGCCTATAAATTAATTAAGTCACATGTCCACAACCCAGGACACAATTAATTAATTAATATTAATTCTTTTTCACCACAGAATTAATACTGACCTACCCCTTTATTACCACGTTATGAGAACGGGCTGCGTTAATTGAGAATCCTCATATTTAAGGTTACCGTACATTCATTAATTAATCGGAGCTTCTAACAAGCTCTATCTACAATTAATTAATATCTTATTATTCCTGAGTAGTACCACTCAATCCTTATGACTCGTGCCTGAACTTAATCAGCCTACAAGACTTTGGCACGATGAATGTGATTGAGCTCCTCAGGGAATGTCCCCATCCTATTACTCGGATATGGTTACCTAAACCCAATCTGAGGCGGTACTACACGAACTGTTGTTACCCAAGATGCGGATATACGAGCACGTTACTCAGGCTCTCCCCCATGGCAAGTCAAAGCAACATTTAACCCGTGCAAACCCCTGAACCTTCGTTAGGGTTTGGACTCAATCAATAACGAGATCTTGTATTCGCTGATGTCAGACAGTCGAATACATCTCACTACGGTCCATCAATATGCCACCCTTGCATACCAGCATGTCAAGTAACCAAGACAGACTACTTATTCCAACAATGTCGCAGCTATACAGACGTATCCACATACGCAGTCTCAGTTGTGATCAAGTTTATGTCTCACTAGGTCAAGTGATCATACTTCCTTCCGCGATCTACTACACGCCGTATGATCATCCCTATCGGTGAGACAAGAGGATACCATTGTTACATACATGTAAGATTGTTTGACAGATAGGAGAAATAAACAGTTGTGTAATCATTATAATAAATGCTTTCAGTATACAAAACCCATCTATCTCCCACTTATACTCAAAGCATAACTAAGCTATTACAGAGTATACAGTCCGTCTATCTAGCCTGCTATCTCTTTAACCACTGTCAGTGGTCGGCATCCACCTAAGACCCAGCTCACGAATATGTCTTTCGTAAACTTTATGCGGCAAGCTCTTTGTAAATGGATCAGCAAGGTTGTCCTTAGTGTCAATCTTCTTGATCAGCACATCACCTCTCGATACGATCTCTCGTGTGATATGGTACTTTCTCTCTATGTATTTGCTTGCCCTGTGAGACCGCAGTTCCTTTGAGTTTTCCACTGTACCAGAGTTATCACAATAATTTGTGATGCTCCTCGGTGAACTCGGAATCACACCCAACTCTAAAAGGTAGTTCCTGAGCTATACCCCCTCTTTCAAGGCTTCGGAGGCGGCGACATATTCCGCCTCCATGGTGGAGTCAGCAATGCAATTCTGCTTTAAGCTCCTCCAAGATACAGCTCAACCTCCCAGGGTAAACACATATCCCTAGGTCGATTTCTTCTCATCCTGGTCCCCTTGGAAATTCGAGTCTGTATAACCCACCGGGCACAAATCCTCACTTTGATAAACTAGGCAGTAATTCATAATTCTCTTCAAATACTTGAGGATGTGTTTTACCGCAGTCCAATGCATCTGTTCAGGGTTAGACTGATATCTTGATACCATGCCAATGGCATAACAGATATCTGGCCTGGCACACAACATCGCATACATGAGGCTACCCACCGCTAAAGTGTATGGTACAAGACTCATCTCATCTTTCTCCCGCTGTGTCTTAGGACACTGCTCACTAGAAAGATGAACGCCATGTCTGAAAGGTAGCAAGCCTTTCTTGGCGAGTTGCATGTTGAACCGGGCTATCACAGTATCCACATAGGATGCCTGGGGTAAGCTCAATATTCTTCTCTTACGATCTCGTAAGACCTTAATTCCTAGAATGTAGCCAGCTTCTCCCAAATCCTTCATTTGGAACTGTTCGGATAACCAAACCTTGATTTTCGACATCACTCCCTCGTTGTTTCCAAATAGGAGTATGTCATCAACGTATAGTTCAAGGAAAACCACGCTCCCACTAACACAAAGTCGGTAAACACAACTTTCGTTTTCCAACTGTGCAAATCCATAGGATTTAATCACATCGTTGAAACGTAAGTTCCACGACATCGAAGCTTCCTTAAGTCCATACAAGGACTTCCTAAGCTTACAGACAAGATGTTCTTCGCCCTTGCGTATGTAACCCACAGGCTGCTGCATATAGATGTCCCTACCTTCTTCAAGGTAACCGTTTTGAAAAGCATTTTAGACATCCATCAGCCAAATCTCGAGGTCCATATGCGCAGCTATGGCAAGGAGTACCCGAATGGATTTGAGCATGACTACGGGTGAAAAGGTTTCGTCATAGTCAATGTCCTCTTTCTGACTATAACCCTTTGCCACCGGCCAGGCTTTAAAAGTCGTAACCTTTCCATCCGCCCCTTTCTTTCTCTTGTATACCCATTTGCACCCTATGGCCTTAAAGCCATCCGACAAATCACTTTTCTGGTATACATCCATAGCAGTTATGGATTTAATTTCAGAATCCATGGCGACACGCCATTATTCAACATCCTTGTCCTGCACTGCCTCTTCGTAAGTCAGTGGGTCAGAGTCCTCATGTCCGTCTTCCAGGCTCAAGTCTGAAGACTCACCCACGAACATGTACCTTTCCGGCTGGAAAATAACTCTCCCATTATGACGAGGCATCGGTGCCGTGTCAGTAGTAGGTGCAGTAACTTGTGGTTCTGCACCTTGCACTGAAGAACGTGTTCAGTTCCTCAGATCACAACACACCACAAGATCATAAGTTGCACACAGCAAACCAAAATTTGGGAGCTGTGGTGATCGACGAAGATCTGAGAGCGAGGAGGAAATTCTGCTTCTCAACCGGGCAAGGGATCTGATAGAGAATCTTCACCGGATTTTCAGATCGAGTTGGGATACAGATCAGAAGTTCAAATCAGGAGGATTTTTCTTCTTCTCTCTCCTCTTTATTTTCGAAAATAATTTTATTATTTTCATAGATTTATTTCCTCAATCTGTTAGGAAATTAAATCTTTGTGCGTGGGAAAGATCAAAGGGCATCTCCGCGCACGTGTTCTTCAGAGTTCATCGATCCAGGTATTCCGCATAAACCTTCTTATGCATAATAATATAGGAGCATGCTAGGATTGTTCATAGGCATAGCAATTTATTTTTGATATTCCAATTAACGATCCTTGGCAAACGGACTTCGTGATTCAGTTCACGAATCCCTTCAATTGGTATCAGAGCCAGGTTAATTAATTGGCTCTATCGGAAAATAATATTGCCTATGATCATGCATGATTATTATTATTGATTGCATGCAATGGATGGTTTTTGGATTGATTGTATGTTTTTCGTCCTCGTGGTTCTCGGGTTAATCCGCCCTTTTTTATGGATTTGTTTTTCACCCAAGAGATAAATCTGTGGTTAGATTTAGATTTTTAAAATTGTAATTAGGATTATTCCATGTAATCTTTTATTTCAAAAAATAAATCTGTAAAACAAAGAACGAAGAACGCGAAAAACACGAAGAACGAAGGGCCGCACAACGCGTGACAGCGCCGACACGGCGCGAACGCCATGCACGGCGGTCAGACGCAGCGGGGCAAAGCAGTAGGGGGCGCGGCCAGCCACGGCGGCGCCGCAGCCGCGCGCGGAAACCCTAGGGTTTCAGTGCGCGCAGCGCGCGCGCGCACGCTGGCGGACGGCTGCGCGGCCCAGGCCAGCCAGGCGCGGTGCGGCGGCTCCAGGCCGGGACCGGCGACGCGAGGGGTGGCAGGCGAAGGCGGCAGGGCGGTGGTGTGCGGCCAGGGGCGCGGGCGCGCGTGTGATGCGGCGGAACCCTAGGGTTAACGCGCGCACGCGCGGCAGGCCCGCGAGACCCTGTGCGCACCGGCGGCCGTCTTCCCTCCCTCGGTCGGCATCGGCAGGCGGAGCAAGGTGGTGTGGCGAAGGCTCGGGAGGCGGAGGCCGGCGATGGCGGTCGGTGGTGGCGGCGCGGGCGTAACCGGCGCAAACCCTATCGTTTGCGGGTGCGTGCCGGGGCATGCGTCCCCTCCGTGCCTCGTGCACATTCTCCGGCGAGCCTAGGTGAGCCAACGGTGGAGAAGAAGATAAACGGTGGTTCGGGCGACGGTCGGGGCAAGCCGGGGCGACGGCATGCAAAACGGGCAACGGTCGAAGGAGGCGGATCGCGGACTACAACCATGCACGTACGTGCATGGCTGTTGCGCAATTCCGAGAGCCCTCACGGCGGCGGCGAGTCGCCGGCGGCGGTGGTTCGCCGGTGGTGGCTCGTCGGGCTAAGTTCTTGCGGACAATTGGGCTTGCAATGTGTGCCTAGGCCCGCGATTCAGTTAACTAGCCCAGTTGTTCGATTTTTCGATAAATCAAATCTTAGAGGCCCATATTCGGAAAATGAATTCAGATCTCAATCCAAGTAGTGGGAGCCCAGTCGAAGATCTGTATTATTAATTCCAACTTGTAATAGTTAGAATAAATTTTTGTTTCGTATCATGGGGCCACGAGGACATTTTTTATTTGCTTTATTATTTGTCTTCGCATGATATACGTGTTTAATTTAATTGCGCAGCATACAAGCATGTTGTAGATAATAGGAGCACGTTTACTGCTTTTATTTACAGCTTTAAAGCATGCTATGTGATTTATTTTATGTAATTAATTATAACTATAAATTCGGGGTTCATGCTATGCATGATAGAATTTTAGCAATGTTATAATTATGGCTAAATAAAATAATCTGTGCAATTGAACCTTATGAACTAAAAATTACTAAGCTCATAATTTAGTAAGACCTCCACAAAGCGATCCTCTATTGGAAGTGGGTAATTTATTAGGTAAACGTCTACATGTGTAGCTTACTTAATTTATTATTCATAAGTTTTAATAGATAGGATTTCTTAAAACAAAAATTTAATTCATGTGAGAAGTGGGAGCTCATGCGTAAACGTCTACACGTGTAGCTTGCGTATTGAATTTTCATAAGTTTTCTGGGGATTGAATTAAATGAGACAACCTTATTATAGGGATCGGGTGTGTTCTAATAGATCCTTATATGGGAGGGTTGGCTTTGGTGGTAAGCTAGCTTAGATGTTATCCAGAGTATAACTCATTTGTGATGTCCCTACTCAGTAGGATAATATGGTCTTAAGTTAGTCTCCAATTATTAATTCCATTTGTCTAAGGAACCCGGGCATGGATTGGAATTAAAGGACTGGAATTGAAAGATGCAGTCTGAATAAGTGTTTTGTTGTAAACGTCCACATGTGTGGCTTGCAATAGTAATACTTATGCAAATTGGAGGAAACATTAATATTGCTTTATCATAAGGTTTCAATATTTAATTGTTTCAATAGTTTGCGACTATGTTTTAATTTCTGTTTTAATTTATTATTTTCAGACATGTCTATTGCTCACGTTGTCAACCTCTTAATAACAAACCCTTTAACTGGTCTGAATTTTCCTGAGTGGAAGTTATGCTTCATGGAAATACTCTGCACTGCAAAACATGCCCATATACTTTACATGGGCCTTCTAACTCCTAAGTATTGGAATTGTACTGGTTATGAGCGATAGTTCTATGATAGATGGGTAGCTTCTGATGGGTTTGCCCGCAAACTCATCATGAAGAGTCTGTCTAGAGAATTAAAGCTCAAGTACAAGAAGTTCGGATCTACTGTTGAGATATGGAGAGACCTTGTGAAAGTTTATGGGAAGGTGAGACGAACTGTTAGTTACAATCTTGTAGAGGACCTGATCTGCAAGAGAATGACTGATGGGAGTTTGTTGCTTCTGCACTTTATCAGTATGATGAGAATTATGAGAAAGTACATAATGAGAGGTGGACAAGTCAGTAAGCGGGCAGAAATATTGATTGTCCTGCACTCTCTCTCTGATTCTTATGATGATTTCATCAAGTCCCTCGGTACCAGGCGCGAGTTTACTCTTCCTGAGTTACTCTTAGTCTTGATGCGAGAGGA
Source organism: Plectranthus barbatus (assembly GCA_026898455.1). Lineage (NCBI taxonomy): Eukaryota > Viridiplantae > Streptophyta > Magnoliopsida > Lamiales > Lamiaceae > Plectranthus > Plectranthus barbatus. The sequence goes on from JAPKLW010002026.1 coordinate 106,645, forward strand.
TTCTAATCTTAGGGCATTAGAATTTGCTCCAACTTTGTCATCTTTTTACAAGACAGTTGCTGAAGCAAAGGAAATGCTTAAAAGGTTAGATGAAGCTGATTTAGCAGAAGGTATCATCAGGCCATGCAAACGCAAGCGAAGTGAAGAATATTGTCTAGTGCCTAGCACGGGTAGACAAGGTACGTCATGTGCATTTATAACGGAAACATGTTTAGCATCGGTTTCTACCCATTCTTGGGTAGTGGATACTGGAGCTACTGATCATGTTTGTTATACTTTGCAGGGGTTCAGGCCGACAAGGCAGCTGAAGCATGACGAGATTATAATCTCAATGGGCAGCGGAGAGCGAGTCTCAGCAGTAGCCATTGGAGATTTTACTTTATGCTTTGAGAACAATGTTTTGATTTTGAGAGATGTTTTATATGTGCCGGTTTTTTGGTGGAACTTAATTTCAGTTTCCAAGTTATTTTGTGATGTATATTCAGTTATTTTTGATAGTGGAGTTTCTATCATTGGTAATAACGGTGTTATCTATCATGGCAAACTGATTGACTCTCTCTATATCATTGATTGTATGCATAAATCTTCCGTGAATGTTGCAAACTCATCCAATAATAATAATCATTTAAAGAGAAAGTTTTCTTCCAATGAGGATCAAACATATCTCTGGCACTTGAGACTAGGTCACATCAATCTAAAGAGGATCAAAAGATTAGAATGCGATGGGCTCTTGGATCCTTTCCAAGTGGTACCGCATCAAATCTGTGAGTCCTGTATAGAAGGAAAGATGACGACCAGGCCTTTTAAGGCAAGTCAGTCTCGAGCAGAGAATGTGTTGGAACTGATCCACTCTTACTTATGTGGACCAATGTCTACGCAAGCTCGTGGAGGTTATGAGTATTTCGCCACATTCATTGACGATTACTCAAGATTCGGATATGTCTATTTGCTTCGCCATAAGTCTGAATGCTTTGAGAAATTCAAAGAGTTTAGGACTGAGGTAGAAAAGAAGCTTGGTAAGACTATCAAGACACTACGATCAGATCGTGGTGGTGAGTACCTCAGTAACGAGTTCTTGCAGTACTTGTCAGATAACGGGATTACATCCCAATGGACTGCACCAGGAACCCCTCAACAAAATGGTGTAGCGGAAAGAAGAAATAGAACTCTCTTGGAAATGGTCAGGTCGATGATGAGTTATGCAAGCTTGCCGATTTCGTTTTGGGGATATGCCTTGGAGACAGCGGCCTATTTGCTTAACCTGGTACCTTCTAAATCAGTTCCTAAAACGCCTCTGGAACTCTGGTATGGGCGAAAGCCAAGTTTGAACAGAGTGTGGGTTTGGGGTTGTCAGGCATATGTGCTGACAAAGGAACCTGATAAGTTAGAAAGTAGGTGTAAGCTGATGCTGTCTGTAGGATATCCGAGGCAAACGAAAGGTGGTTACTTTTATTGTCCTGAGAATCAGAAAGTCGTTGTTAGTACCAACGCGAGATTCTTGGAGGACGAATATGTAAGAAACCACAGATCCAAGAGTGAAATTGTCCTCCACGAGCTTGAGGACAAAGAAGCAATTCCATCAGGAAAGCCCAGTGTAATGGTAAATCCACCTACAACAGGTGAGGCTATACCAACACTGCCACTAATGCAAGGTATGGGACCAACGCGTACTGTGCCAACTACTGACACGGTTCAGATGCCTCGTCGCAGTGGGAGGGTTGTCCACCAAACCGAAAGGTACATGTTCGTGGGAGAGTCTTCTGACTTGATCCCGGAAAACGGACTTGATGATACCGGTCCCTGGACATATGACGAGGCGGTATCTGATAAGGATGCAGACAAATGGCTGATCGCCATGGATTCTGAAATAGAATCCATTACGGCTATGGATGTATACCAGAAAACTGATTTGCCAGATGGCTGTCGAGCCATAGGGTGCAAATGGGTATACAAAAGAAAGAAAGGAGCGAATGGTGAAATTACAGCTTTTAAAGCAAGGCTGGTGGCGAAGGGTTATAGTAAGAAAGAAGGTGTAGACTATGACGAGACCTTCTCACCGGTAGCCATGCTTAAGTCCATTCGTATACTCCTAGCCATAGCAGCACATAAAGACCTATATGCAACAGCCAGAAGGTTATGAGCAGAAGAGCGAAGAACATTTGGTCAGGAAGCTAAGGAAGTCGCTGTATGGACTTAAACAAACTTCACGGTCATGGAATCTGCGTTTGATGAAGTGATTAAATCCTATAGATTTTCACAATGCTCAAACGAGAGTTGCGTGTACCGTTTATGTGTCAGCGGAAGCGTGGTGTTCCTTGCACTTTATGTAGATGATATTCTCCTATTTGGCGACAATGTGGAAGTATTGTCGGGCATAAAGGGGTGGTTATCCGAGCAGTTTCACATGAAGGACCTTGGGGAGGCAGGATACATCCTAGGGGTAAAAGTATTGCGGGAGCGCAATAACAGGATGCTGACCTTGTCTCAAGGATCATATGTGGATACTGTGATTGCCCGTTTCAGCATGCAAACTGCCAAGAAAGGTCTGTTACCCTTCAGACATGGCATATATCTTTCCAAGGATCAGTGTCCAGTGACACAAAGGGAGAAAGATGAAATGAGGAACGTGCCGTATGCATCGGCCATGGGGAGCCTCTTGTATGCAATGCTATGTACGAGGCCAGATATCTGCTTTGCTGTAGGCATGGTAGCGAGATACCAGTCTAACCCTGGACAGGCGCATTGGACCGCAGTAAAGCACATACTCAAATACCTGAAAAGGACTAGAGACTACTGTCTCGTCTATCAGTGTGAGGAGTTGTGCCTTGTGGGTTATACTGATTAGTATTTCCAGGCAGACCAAGACGAAAAGAAGTCCACCTCTGGCTATATGTTTACATTGGGAGGTGGGGCCATATCATGGAGGAGTGCAAAGCAGAAATGCATTGCGGACTCCACCATGGAAGCATAATATGTGGCAGCTTCTGAAGCTTCGAAAGAAGCGGTATGGTTTCGAAACTTCCTTCTGGAGTTGGATGTGATTCCTAAGCTGCCTAAGACAATCACGATATACTGTGATAATTCGGGAGCTGTAGCTAATTCAAAGGAACCACGAACTAACAGAGCAACAAAACACATTCAAAGGAAGTACCACATTATACGAGAAATCGTAGCAAGGGGTGATGTGCTAGTAGAGAAGATTGATACAAGAAATAATCTAGCGGATCCATTCACAAAGGCTCTGCCTCAGAAGGTTTACGAGATGCAAGTACGTAACCTTGGGCTGAGGGCAAAGCTATCCACGTAGAATGTTTGATGTAATAGCTAGATTAGTTTAGACGCGTTATACTCTTGAAAGCACCTGTATAATGCTTTCAGTATAAGTGGGAGATTGATGGATTTATATACTGAAAGCATTATGATTGGTATATTATGTACAAGGTCGATTGGTTAATATACTGGGAATCATAAATGTTGTATGTTCATCTCCTGTCTGAATTAACAAACATGTGTCGCAAACGCAATTATCCTCTTATCTCGTTGATAGGGAGATCATACGGTGTGTAGAAGATCACGGAAGATCATATGGATCATTTGACCTAGCGAGATATAAATAGTTATCACAGCTGAGACAGTTCCAGGATAAACTGTCGGTGTAGGCTACAGCATACGCAGTAATAAGCATCTTATCTTGGATGGCTTGGTATGCTGGTGACCTAAGTTGAGACCGATTCTTTTATCTGACATTAAAAGAATCTAGATCTCTATGGCTTGACGAGATCCTAAGCCTAAATGAAGGTACAGAAGTATATGCAGATTTTGTATTACTATGAGTTGCAGTGAAAGGCTCTAGTTGAGCTTGTATATCTATATCTTGGGTAATAGCAGTTTGTGTATGACTGTCTGGTACTGGAACTAGGTGACCACATCCAGTATAGGATGGTGACATTCCCTGAACAGCTCAAAAGGTTCGTTATGCTAAGTCCTGCAGGCTGATTAAGTTCAAGCATAAGTGAAAAGGTTTGAGTGGATTGATTCAGGAATATAAGATGTTAATTAATTAAATAGCTTGTCAGAGCTTAAATTAATTAACGAATGTCTGTAACCTTAAATGTGGGGATATACCGAGCCCATGCAACCCGTACCTCAAAACGTGGTAGCAAATAGGTAGGTCAGTATTGATTCTCTGGTGGAATGAATCAATATTAATTAATTAATTATATTCTGGGTTGAATATGGGAATTAATTAATTAATAGTCCTTATTTGCTATTTGCATTTTGGTCCCTGGTCTGGCCCATAAAACTCAAGCCCAATAGGAGTCCAGTAATTTCCTATAAATAGGCATCAGTTCCTCAGATCACAACACACCACAAGATCATAAGTTGCACACAGCAAACCAGAATTTGGGAGCTGTGGTGATCGACCAAGATCTGAGAACGAGGAAGAAATTCTGCTTCTCAACCGGGCAAGGGATCTGATAGAGAATCTTCACCGGATTTTCAGATCGAGTTGGGATACAGATCAGAAGATCAAATGAGGAGGATTTTTCTTCTTCTCTCTCCTCTTTATTTTCGAAAATAATTTTATTATTTTCATAGATTTATTTCCTCAATCTCTTAGGAAATTAAATCTTTGTGCGTGGGAAAGATCAAAAGGCATCTCCGCGCACGCGTTCTTCAGAGTTTATCGATCCAGGTATTCCGCATAAACCTTCTTATGCATAATAATATAGGAGAATGCTAGGATTATTCATAGGCATAGCAATTTATTTTTGATATTCCAATTAACGATCCTTGGCAAACGGACTTCGTGATTCAGTTCACGAATCCCTTCAATTCATAAGCTGCCCAAGTCAATCACAATACACTGTGATAATTCGGGAGCTGTGGCTAATTCAAAGGAACCACAAACTCACAGAGCAACAAAACACATTGACAGGAAGTACCATATTATACGAGAGATCGTAGCAAGGGGTGATGTGCTAGTAGAGAAGATTGATACAAGAAATAATCTAGCAGATCCATTCACAAAGGCTCTGCCTTAGAAGGTCTACGAGATGCATGTACGTAACCTTGGGCTGAGGGCAAAGCTATCCACGTAGAATGTTTGATGTAATAGCTAGATTAGTTTAGACGCGTTATACTCTTGAAAGCACCTGTATAATGCTTTCAGTATAAGTGGGAGATTGATGGATTTATATACTGAAAGCATTATGATTGGTATATTATGTACAAGGTCGATTGGTTAATATACTGGGAATCATAAATGTTGTATGTTCATCTCCGGTCTGAATTAACAAACGTGTGTTGAAAACGCAATTATCCTCTTATCTCGTCGATAGGGAGATCATACGGTGTGTAGAAGATCACAGAAGATCGTATGGATCGTTTGACCTAGCGAGATATAAATAGTTATCAGAGCTGAGACAGTTCCAGGATAAACTGTCGGTGTAGGCTGCAGCATACGCAGTAAAAAGCATCTTATCTTGGATGGCTTGGTATGCTGGTGTGGGGCACACATTGATAAGGACCTAAGTCGAGATCAATTCTTTTATCTGACATTAAAAGAATCTAGGTCTCTATGGCTTGACGAGATCCTAAGCCTAAATGAAGGTACAGAAGTATATGCAGATTGTGTATTACTTTGAGTTGCAGTGAAAAGCCCTAGTTGAGCTTGTATATCTGTATCTTGGGTAATAGCAGTTTGTATATGACTGTCTGGTACTGGAACTAGGTAACCAAATCCAGTATAGGATGGTGACATTCCTGAACAACTTAAAAGGTTCGTTATGCTAAGTCCTGCAGGCTGATTAAGTTCAAGCATAAGTGAAAAAGGTTTGAGTGGATTGATTCAGGAATATAAGATGTTAATTAATTAAATAGCTTGTCAGAGCTTAAATTAATTAACGAATGTCTGTAACCTTAAATGTGGGGATATACCGAGCCCATGCAACCCGTACCTCAAAACGTGGTAGCAAATAGGTAGGACAGTATTGATTCTCTGGTGGAATGAATCAATATTAATTAATTAATTATATTCTGGGTTGAATATGGGAATTAATTAATTGATAGGCCTTATTTGCTATTTGCATTTTGGTCCCTGGTCTGGCCCATGAAACTCAAGCCCAATAAGAGTCCAGTAATTTCCTATAAATAGGCATCAGTTCCTCAGATCACAACACACCACAAGATCATAAGTTGCACACAGCAAACCAGAATTTGGGAGCTGTGGTGATCGACCAAGATCTGAGAACGAGGAGGAAATTCTGCTTCTCAACCGGGCAAGGGATCTGATAGAGAATCTTCACCGGATTTTCAGATCGAGTTGGCATACAGATCAGAAGATCAAATCAGGAGGATTTTTCTTCTTCGCTCTCTCCTTGTTTTTTCGAAAATAATTATTTTATTTTCATAGATTTATTTCCTCAATATGTTAGGAAATCAAATCTTTGTGCGTGGGAAAGATCAAAGGGCATCTCCGCGCACGCGTTCTTCAGAGTTCATCGATCCAGGTATTCCGCATAAACCTTCTTATGCATAATAATATAGGAGCATGCTAGGATTGTTCATAGGCATAGCAATTTATTTTTGATATTCCAATTAACGATCCTTGTTAAACGGACTTCGTGATTTAGTTCATGAATCCCTTCAGACTATCTGAAGGATGCGACAACTCTAGAGTGGTATGCTTGGTAGAACTGGAGGGATACCAGGATAGCCTTCTATCCAACAGCTTCGTCGAGGTACTTGGCTCCTCGATATCGCATGATATATGATATCATTAATTAGATGATTGTTGGGAATTCTTCATAGGTTGCAGACTTCTCCCCGCTAGTGTGGAAGGCAATGATGGCCTTTGTCGATGAAGCGAACGTCAACTGGGCTTCATTCGTCTTTGATCGAGTGAGATTTGCATTCGAGAATCTACCGGCTCTCCCTGTTCCTTATGGGATGCAATTGAGCTCTCTTCCTGAGCATCAGATTCCAGAGTTCACTCGAGGTGGCTGGTCCAATATTGAAGATTTTGATTTCCATCCGCCACGGCGTTCTCCCATTGGCTGATCTCCTCCGACCTCTGTTCAAGCTTTCAGCCTGTAATTTTTTTGATTTGTGTAGATTCGGGGTGAACTGTCCCCCTTTCTGAGATTTTGTAAATTGTATGACTTATCAGTGAATGAAATCTCCTTCTATTGTCCAATCATTCGAAATTACAGTTTCTATCGTGAGAAAAACTATCTGAACTGTACACGTTACTCAATTCTTTGACAGCACAGTTCACTCTTTATCCTCAGAGTATCTAGCACCATTTTTGAATCTTTCCTTAGGATTTCATGTTAAGTCTTGGAACTATACACCTATGGTCTGACCGTTCACAGACTCCGATCCCTTAGCCTTCAGATTTCTTGGCCACACGTCCTGTCATGGATGGCTAGTCCTAGTTGTTGGGCATTGAATGGTGACTTATTGGCTTTGGACTCCAAGTCACGAGAAGTCGTGTGTTATAAAGATGGCATGATATCTTTTTTATATCTTTTTCAAACGCCGCTTAAGGTTGTCCATAAATACCCTTCGTTGGCAAACATTAATACATCACCCATCTAATAGTCTTTCGCTGAGAACAGATCTGAGGTCTTTTCAGGTCATCTATGACTTCTCCTCCTTCTTCTCCTTCCATGTTCTCTGTACCAGATGTCGTGACAAAGATAGGGAGAATTTTCGTCCAAAGAAATAAAATTTTAGATAGGATAGGAATTCAAGCGCATCAATGGAGAACTCTATGTATCTATCAAGGGTTGATAGGTAACTTAAGGGCTAATGGACTGGCACGATTTTTAACCATTGAGCCTCATTCCTTTCATGAAGAACTACTCAGGATGTTTGCTTACTACTCCACAGTCTCTGAAGATGAGATTTTCTGATATCTCAATGGAAAGGAATTCCACTAGTCTGCTGACTATTTTGCAGCAGAGTTTGGTCTACTTCATAATAGAAAAAAACTCATGTCATGCAATATCGGAGCAAAAAAACTGCACCTAAGTGATCAATTTGGCGGGACTGGAGAGTAAGGAACATCAGCTTCCATCCGACTGCACCATGTGGATACCTCAGGCCGATCTACAAGTTGTCCTTCGACGTTATTAACCAGTTGGTGGTCAGCAATCCCCTCTAGGTAACTAACTTCACACCACCAGTCTGGAAGGCTATGATGGCGTCTGAGAAGCAGGGTGAGGTTGACTGGGCAGGGTTCATCTTTGATCGTTTGAAGAGGGCTCTTCAAAATCTGCCGGAAATCACTTTCCCTTATGGCATGCAGCTGAGCTGGCTCCTTGAGAGGAGGATCCCTTATCTCAAAGGCGGTTCTTCAAATGTCGTTGGATCTGATTACTACCCCTCTCGTCCAATCAACTGGGCACTCATCCCTTGATTTCCAAACAATCTTACTGAATTTGTATAGAGACAATCTTTTGTGGCTTTTGTCTAGATGTAAGGGTGACTTGTCCCCTCATTTTCATTTTAATGAACGAACTTCTTTGCTTTATCTTCAGCGTTGAATAAACTATCTCAAGAATAGTGCTTATGACTTAAATAATAAACCATAACGTTATGCATCTGTTCAGTTTTCATCTCCTACTCTTGAGATTTCATCAACCTCTAGAAGACCTAGTTTGATGCATAGCTCTTTAAATCGAGCCTCAGGTAGCGGTTTGCTGAAGATTTCCGCTAACCGGTCCTCAGTTTTAATATATTCCATCGAGATATCCTCCTTCTCAACATGATCTTGAATGGAATGATGACGAATATCAATGTGCTTCATCCTGGAGTGTAGAACTAGATTCTTCGAAATAGAAACTTCACTGCTGTTGTCAAAGTAAATAGGAACACATCCAGTGTCTATTCCATAATCCTTAAGCTGCTGCTTTATCCACAACATTTGAGTAGAACAACAGGCTGCTGCCACATATTCTGCTTTAGTGGTTGACGTAGCCACAGAATGTTGTTTCTTGCTGAACCAGCTAATCAGTTTATGACCTAAAAACTGACGAGTTCCACTTGTGCTCTTTCTGTCAATTCTGCAGCCTCCAAAATCTGAATCAGAGAATCCATTCAGCATGATTCCATCAGTTTTAGGATACCAGATACCTAAAGACTCAGTCTTCTAGAGGTATCTCACAATTCTTTTTGCCGCTTCCATGTGGGACTTCTTAGGATTCGCCTGGAATCTGCACATACTCCCACAGCATAAGATATATCGGGTCTACTAACAGTTAGATACAGTAGAGACCCAATAATTCCTTTATAAGCAGTTGGATCAATAGGTTCTCCTTTTACATCGAGAGTGATCTGAGAATCCTTAGAGACTTCATCTTCTCCGGACATAATTTGTTGATTAAGTCTTGAGTATACTTCTTCTGACTAATAAAAATCCCTTCGTCAGACATATCAACTTGTTTGCCCATCATACTCATTTGAAATTTATTCTGCATCAACTAGGCAAACTTTTCACATAACTTGGTGTTTTTGCTGCCGAAGATGATGTCGTCTACTTAGATTTAAACAAGCAGGATGTCCTCTCCATCCATTATCTTGCACAAGGTTCGGTCGTTTCCACTTTTTTCAAATCCATTCTTGAGCAGAAACTGAGAGAGAGTTTCATACCATGCTCTAGGTGCTTGCTTCAATCCATATTAAACTTTCCTTAGTTGGTAGTCTTAGTTTCCTTATTCAAAACCTGGAGGCTATTCGACGTAGACCTCTTCCTTTAATTCGCCATTAAGGAAGGCACTCTTCACATGCATACGCTAAGAATAGACGAATAGCTTCCAGTCTAGCAACTGGTGTGAATGTTTCATCAAAGTCTATCCCTTCACATTGTGCGTACCCCTTATCAACCCGTCTTGCTTTGTTTCGAACGATGTAACCGGTCTCAACTCTTTTATTCTTGAAGACCCACTTGGTACCAATCACAGACTGATGTGTAGGTCGATCCACTAGATACCACACAATGTTGCGAGTGAACTCATTTAACTCTTCTTGCATCGCATTTATCCAGTCCGTTGATTGAAGAGTTTCCAAAATCTTCACAGGTTCAATCTGGGATAAAAGAAAGACATTAATGTGGTGCCTTGTCTGGTTCGAATAGGATTTCCAATATCATCCAAGATGGCTTCAATGGGATGATCCTTTAGCCAACTAGGCTTCTTCACAAGTACGGCTACAGTAGGAGCAGCTGGATTCTCAGAAGCTGCAAGATGTTCCTCATGAGATGATTCACTTCTAAGTCCTAGAACTGCTTCGCCTCTTTGTTCTGGAACTGTTCTATCTCCTTGTTCAGAAACTACTTCATCTCCTTGTTCTGGAACAACATTCTGATCAGCATCTGGGTTCTGAACTGTAAATGTCTCTTCGGTTGGGACGGCTTCCTCAGCAGCCTCAAGGTTGACCTCCTTGGTATCAGCTTGCTCCTTATAAAAAACCGTTGCTTTTATTTCAGGGGGCTTCTTTTCACCTTGATCTTCAGTGTTAATGAATTTTAAGGCCTCAGCAATGACATTAGCATCATTTGCCCTCTCGACTGCTTGGGGTTCAGCCAAGGCTACTGGAGTCTCGGAAGTATCATTCATAGATCTAGTCAGAGAAACTGTTTGATTATGATCAAGATCAGTTCTAGGCTCCTCATTGACATCCTTGATCTCATGATTTTCCAGACCCAGTTCTTGAAGTGTCCTGCGCACTAGAGTAGCTTCATAAAAAACAACATGACATGTTATTTCCATAAGCTGGGTTATCTTATTGAATACCCTATATCCCTTATATGAAGGATGTCCATACCCAAGGAACACCCCTTCATCAGACTTAGGACTGAAAGCATTCAATTTAAACTTCCCATTATTATGAATATAACATGGAGAACTGAAAACACGAAGATGAGCTATAGAAGGCTTACGACCATTGTAGATCTCGTAGGGAGTCCTGTGACCCCACATGTAAAATGCACTTCGATTATGTGTGTAGCAAGCTGTCATCAAGGCTTCTCCCCAAAATCCTTTTCCAAGATCAGTCTCGGCCATCATGGTCCTTACTGCTTCTTTGAGTGTTCTTTTCCTCCCCTCAGCAAGACCATTTTGTTGAGGAGTTCTTGGAGTGGACTTCTCATGTCTGATTCCAATTTCAGCGCAAAAATCCATAAGGGGTCCATTGCAAAACTTTGTTCCATTTTTTTTTTAACAAAACACCCAAAGAGGGTGGGGATTAGGCATTGATCCCCGACCTGTATATATCATGATGAAAATTCGGCATTACCATAACAGAACATGGCCAATACAAAACCTGTGACCTGTACAACATCATGTGCAACCAAGCTAGGTCTACAATGCATACAATTTGGAGATAGCCCAAAAGGGAATATCCCAAGCAAAACATTAAATCCAAAGCCAATGATAAAAGAAAACCAAGTACATAAAAAAAGACTCAATTGGGGCGAACCAACTAAGCATAATGGAAGCGAAAGTTGGGGTACCCCAATTGATCTATCCGAACCAATGCAGAAAGATAGGTAGGTGAAGAAGAGCTGTCAAAAATACTGAGACCGGTAGCATGCAGTCCCTGTCTCGCCATGAAATCAGTAGGCTTGTTGCCCTCCTGATGAATGTGGGAAACACGAACGTGAATCCTGCGGAGCAAAACCCGAATCTATGTAACAGAATGACGTGTCTGAGCTGGTCCATGCCTACCAGAAGTGAGGAGTGATATGACTGCCGCCACATCCATCTCAATCCAGATGTGAGAAGAGAGCTGAGTAGCCAGCTGGAGACCCTAAGCGAGTGCCTGCAATTCAGCATCAAAGCTTGAAATAGCTGAAAAGGGGGCACAAAACGCAACAACAAGACTGCTTGTGTGGTCTCGAATCAGTCCACCACCGGCAGCCATCTGGAGATCCATGTCAAATGACTCGTCCGTGTTCAGCTTCAGCCAAGGAGCTTCACAGGGGAGCCATCTAACCATCCGGGAGGTCAGGGAACGTCTAAGCGAGTTGGAAAAAGGCATGAAGTTGACAAGAGGTCTAGAACCTGCCCAAAGGGGAGCCTGTAGTTTCTTTGATGCAACCAAGAGCTGTAGGTGATGAGTAACCTGCCAAATCACATGAGAAGCGCGAAAAGGAATGCCGCGGTGTTTGTGACTATTCCTCTCAGTCCAAATAAACCACAAGATCAAGAAAGGAACAAGAAAACTAATATGCATCGGAGCAGCATGTGGAAAAGTATTACGCCAAGAAATAAGAGTGTGTGCAATGGTGGAGTGAGTGTGTGCAGGTGCAGAAGGAAACCAGTGAGCAAAAGTTGTCCAAATAGATCTTGTAACCTCACTCAAGAGAAATACATGTTCAATAGATTCAATCTGTGTTTTTATACTACAACCACAAGCAGACGCCAAAGAAATACCCCTAGATTGAATTTTGACATCAATAGGAATACGATCACGTAAGAGATGCCAATGAAAAATAGAACTAGTCGGAGTAGGACAAGAATGCCAAATATAACCAAAGACAGGGTAAGAGGGAACTCGGTGTCTAACCTGCTCCCAAGCAGAGGCAAGGGAAAACTCACCACAAGCTATCAGAGTCCACCGCGAAACATCCCTTGCACCCCACATCACCGGCAAAGAGCTCACAGTATCAACAATGTTCACAGGAATATTAACACGAGTAAAAGCATCATGCAAAGCATTCAAATTCCACATATTATTCACATAGTAATCAAAAACATCACGATCACCCAATCGAAGATTGCTACCCAAAGAAAAGAGAGGGGTGTCCCCAAACCAGATATCATCCAAAAAGCTGATTTTACCTTCGCCCAAAGACCACCTTATGAACTGTTGAGCTTTCTTACCATCTCGGAGGAGCCGCCGCCAGGGTCTAGTGTCACGATAGGAATATTGCAGGCGGTGAGGCTGGAGACGATCACGATGACAGTACTTAGCTAAAAGAAACTTAGCCCAGAGAGAATCCTGTGCCCGGAACCTCCACCACAACTTCCAGCTGAAGGCAGTGACCAAATCCTGAAATTTACTAATACCAAGGCCGCCTTCCTTCTCAGGCAAGCAAATATCCTTCCAAGCGACCAAGTGAATCTTCCGAGCTTCTCCAATTGTGCCCAGAAGAATCGAGCAATCATCTGTTGGAGCTTCTTGAGGAATGTGTCCTGTGGCTCCATCACTTGAAGGATGAGAAGAGGCATAGTGGCAAGAGTGTTCTTGATCAAAGCAAGCCTGCCCCCCAAAAGAGAGGTGTCGATGAGACCAACTGTGGATGTGGTTGCTCAATTTTTGTCTGAGGTCAAGGAAGAGAGAGACCTTGACATAACCACGGTAAATTGGAACACCAAGGTTGATAAAAGGAAGGGAACCATGACTGAAACTGCTCATCCTCTCAATCTGACCCTGCCAATCATGAACAAATTTGTGAAACAAGAAGAAACTGCTCTTCCCATGTCCTGAGACATCAACATAATGATCCAAGCATTGAAGAAGCCGAGTCACAGAGGATGTACTGCTCTGGGAGAAAATGATGATGTCATCGGCATAAGAGAGATGCGAGACCGAAAATCCATGCTTTCGAGTATGGAATTGCATATCAAGATCTGGGAGAATGAGTTTGTCCAAGGTTTTGGACAAATAATCAGCTGTGATGACAAATAGCGAAGGAGGGAGAGGATCTCCCTATCTGAGCCCCCGAGATGACTGGAAGAAGCCCGTAGAGGTACCGTTGACTAGAACAGAAAACCAGCAGTGACTGATGCATCTACAAATCATATCAGTCCATTGATCAGGGAAACTCGATCACTCAAGAGAAAGGGATGGAACATGATCATAAGCTTTAGCCATATCCAACTTGAGAGCGAGATTTGGAGTTAGCTTGCAAACATCCAAATCAAAGATCAATTCTTGAGCAAGCATAGCATTGTCGCTGAGCAATCTACCCTTAACAAACCCACTCTGGTTAGGAGAGATAAAGCACGGGAGAAGAGGGGCCAGCCGAGAGGATAGGAGCTTGCTAATAATCTTGTTGGTAACATTGCAGAGACTGATAGGCCTGAAGTCTGCCCAAATATCTGGAATAATCTTTTTGGCGAGGAGAATGATAGTGGTAGCAGTGAAGCTCCGCAGCATGGGTCCACCTCCAAAGAAATCTAACACACCTGCACAAACATCATCACAAATAAAATCCCAGTAGTGCTGAAAGAACAAGGAAGAGAAACCATGAGGCCCTGCATAACTATTTCCATCTATGCTGAACATTGTTGCTCTGATCTCGAGTGGATCCAGCAAGGCAATGAGACTATCAATATTGAATGAAGCAGGGATAGTCTCGAGGTAACTAAAATCTGGAGTCCCAAGATTGACCAAATGGGTGGAAAGAAGATCCTTGAAGAAATCCACAGCAGAATTACTAATATCATTCTCTGCAGTGAGAATCCGGCCACCACTCTGGATCTGATGAATGCGAGACTTGATTCTTTTTTGTTTCACCCAACCGTGAAAGAATTTGGTGTTTCTATCACCCTCAGCAATCCATCTGACTGCAGCTTTTTGTCTCCAGAAATCTTATTCCATTCGGAGTCTACCAGCATAGAGAGCAATACATGCAATACATTTGTGGAGCTCAGTGCGATTTTCTGGAGAAGAATGGGAATCATAGGCAGCTTGGGCATTAGATACATCTGTCCATGCAGACAGTGCCCGATCATGAATATTCCCAAACACCTGGCAGTTCTAGGTCCGAAGAAACTTTTTGGTGCGGGTGAGCTTAACATGCAGATTGAACATACCCTAAAATCCAGTAGGCTCAGACCCCACTCTCTTCACATCCTCCCAAAAACAATGGTGGAAAACCCACATATTCTGGAATCTGAACGGAGACCTTGAAATAATAAGGGAAAGCTGACAAGTGACAAGGAGAGGTCCATGATCAGAGAAGGCCCTGGGGAGATGCTCAACTTTCATGGAGGGGAAGACAGAATACCAAAATTCACCAATCAGATCACGATCAAGTCTTTGTTTCAATCCAGAACTCTCTCTTTCCCAAGTGAAGATGGGGCCAGAAAAACCGGGATCAACAAGCTGACAATTAGTAATAGTCTCAACGAAGTCGAGGATCTCAGATTGCCTGACTATAGAGCTCCCAACACGCTCATCTTCGCACAGAAAAATGTTGAAATCTCCTCCCACAATCCAAGGCTTACCATCAACATCAATAGAATGTGTTATGAGTTTATCCCATAGAGGACATTTGTCTTGTCTGGAGCACTTTGCATACACCACAGAGACAAAAATAGGTTGAGATAGCATACCTCCCGAATTTTGAAGGTGAAGAACCTGTTCTGAGTCATCAATCACTTCCATGGAGAGCTGATGATCACAAAAAAAAACAAATCTTGTTGATGCAGTTGGAAGAAACCAAACGAAGACCCAACTTGCGGCTCAAGAAATTAACATCTGGCTCTGCAACCATAGGTTCACAGATTGCAACCATGGAGAGTTTATGAAGCTGAATTAAACTGCGAAGATGTCGCAGGGTAGCATCATTACCCAGGCCCTGCGCATTCCAGAAGAGAAGGTTGACATTCATTAAAGGTGAATCCCAACCGTGGGAGCCTTCGAGGTGCCTGATGTAGAGGAAATAAAGTCAGGCTGCAAGGAAGAGTCAGAGAAATCTTCAATCATTGAATCATTGATAACCACATCAGTCTCCATAATATTCATATCATCATCAGGAGCAGGGGTATGAGAGGTTTTTGAAAAGATGGGTTCCTCTTCACTTGAAAGGCAATCAAACCGGTTGGAGAGAGACTGCTTTCCGCTTTGGACTGACTAGTCTAGGTGGAGGTGTTTCTTTTCTGGCTGGAATGCTAGAAGAGCTGTCCATGTTGTCATAATAGGGTAAGGATGCTACTTTTGACATGCTGCTACTACCACCATGATTTCTCTTCCTCCATTCAATATCATTTTTCCCCTTTTTTTTCTTTGTGAACTGGAACAAATCCCTTATCAACTGGATCCCTAGAATTGTTTGATTCTTTCTCATTGTTTTTTTTCCATAGTGACATCAAGAGGAGGGGATCCCATAGCAGCTTTTGATCATTGATTATCTGAGCAATGTCCGGAGAAATTGATTTATTTTCTACAGATGGAGTGGTTTTCTATTTATCCTTGGTATAACTTTGTGAACCTGCAAACTTAACATTATCTCAGCGTGCAGGCCGATGATTCTTTCCATTTGCATAACAAAAATCAGATGAATGACCAACATGTTTACAATCAATACAATATTTAGGCAATTTCTCATAAACAACACGTTGCTTAAAAATAGACCCATTGATATTAAGTAAAATTTCATCAAGCACAGGGAGAGTTAGATCAATCTGAACACAAACTCGAGCAAATGAAAATCTATTTTTTTCAGTAAAAGCAACATCAGTTTGCAAAGGTTTACCAATTATGGCGCCAATTTTAAATAAAAGATCATGATCATAATAATGAGCAGGTAAACCAGGCAATTTGCACCAAGTGACAACAATAGGTGTTTCAAAAGCAGGGTGAAATTCAGGGGTCCATGGAATGTTGTGTGAGAACTTTCAAACAAGGGCGAGACCCAGGCGACCTGCAAGAGATGAAGTTTCTTCCAATGAGAGAGTGAGCATTGTTTTTCCATCATGTAAGTGTTGGAATTGTATACATAAAAGCATTATGATTGGTATATTGGGAAACGTTATGTTTGATATACTGGTAATCATTAATGACTTGCAATAAACTACTCCTATCTGAATTAACAATCATACGATGCGAACAAGCACATCCAATTATCTCGTTGATAGGGAGATCATACGGTGTGTAAGAGATCACAGAAGATCGTATAGATCGTTCGACCTAACGAGATATAAACAGTTATCACAGCTGAGACAGTTTCTGGTTTGGCTGTCGGTTTAGGTTGCGGCACACAAGTCCATAAGTGGTTTATCTTGACTGCTTTGTGTGACCGGTACATCTCAATGTATTGATAGGATCAACAGTGAGATGAACCATTCTACTTGACATATAAATGAGTAAAGATCTTGGTAACTTGGTCGGATCTAAAGTCTATTGAAAGCTGAGGGGCACACATGGGTTGACTGTCACTTTGACTTGCTATGGTGGAGAGTCTTACATGTACTCGTATATCTGCATCTTGGGTGATGGCAGTTTGTGTGGGGTTTCCTCAGGCTGGATTTAGATAACCATATCCGTTTCAGGATGGTGACATTCCCTGGGAAGCTCACGAGGTTAGTTATGCTAAGTCCAGCAGGCTGAATCATTGATTCAAGCATAAGCGATAAGGGTTGAGTGGTACTACTCAGGAATAATAAGAGATTTATTAATTATAGCTAATTGTCATACGCTGAATTAATCAATGAATGTCTGAAACCTTAAATATGGGGATTAACCAAGTC
>JAPKLW010002027.1:0-67791 GCA_026898455.1 Plectranthus barbatus
ATTTAGAATTAGTAATACAAATTATTTATAAAAATCCAACAAAGTAACTTGCTAATTACATGCTTACCATATTTATTATTAATTACCTTATATATTGCATGACTATATTTGGTAAGTGGTTTTGGGGGGGAAATTTTTTTTGGCTAGGGGTTGTGTTTTTATATATATATAGATATGTAATTAGGGGTGAGCATTCGGTCAGTTCGGTTGAGAACCGACCGAATTTTTGAAAACCGAATGGACCGAACCGAAAATGGGAACCGACCGAGAACCGAACCGAACACCTGTTCAACCGAACCGAATAATTCAGTTCGGTTTCGGTTGGTTCGGTTTCAACCGAACTACAACAAAAAAAAATTAAACTGGGCGCTGGCTGCTGCGAGTGCATCCTGCCGAGTGTCGGCTGCTTGCGTGTGTGCGTGATGACGAGCAGCAGAAAGGGATGGCGAGCGCGAGGGTGCTGCCGACTGCCGATTGTTTGCGTGCGTGCGAGAGGGGCAGGGCCAGCGAGAGGGGGAGGACTAGCGAGAGGGGCAGGGAGAGCGAGAGGGGGAGGGCGAGCCGCCAAGGGCAGCGCCGGTGACAGGGGGAGAGCGGCGCCGGTGTGGCCTGCGAGAATCACGAACGGCGAGAAGGGGGAGGGCAAAGGGGTTGTGTCGGACAGTCAAGGGTTTCAATCTGGGAATAGAAAATTGGGAATAGATTTCATTAGGGTTTAGATTATTATTATTATATTATATATATTTTATTTTATAATTATTATATAAATTTAGTTCGGTTGGTCGGTCGGTTCTTTCGGTTCCGAAAGACAGAACCGACGGCCGAACCGATTAGGTTCGGTTTTCATTTTCCAGAATCGAAAACCGAACCGAAATTTGCAAAATCGAACCGAACCGACCAAATTTTAATGGTTTGGTCGGTTTTTCGGTCCGGTTCGGTTTTTGCTCACCCCTATATGTAACTAAATACTCCTTCTGTTCCGGATCATTAGTTTTATTTTGATCCGACACAGTAACCAATGTTTCTGAGTGTAGTGGAATTAATATTTTATTGATGTGAGTGAGTTTTTTTTCATTTTAGGAAATATGACTAATCTGGACAAACGAAAATAGAAAATGAGACTAAGACTAAGACTATCTCTACTAACAACCTAACATAACTCAACCTAACAATAAAAAAATATTTTCTCTCTATTCAACCTACACAATTTATACTCTAGCAATGATATCTGTTGGGCCCAAAATGATTGGACTATAAGGAGTAGGTCCAGGCCCATTAGGGACGGCAACGACCCAAAAAGGGTCTGCTCCGACAAGCTCCCTCAAACCTACTAGGACCTACCAAACGAAACCAGCCCAACCGACCACGGCTCATCGACAAGGTCCAACCTCCGTAGAGCACAACCCACGAAGCCCAAGTCACTACCCATTCCTCCTGACAAGGAGCTCCGGAACCAGCACGCACGACCATTCAAGAGGACAAGTTCCAGGCCACGCAAAGCTCGGAAGGAGGTTCAGAACCCTACACCAACGGTTTCCGTGAAGATTGGAATTAACCGCCCCCGAATTCTCCGCACCACCAACACGAATAACTTCTCGCCTAGCCGAACACCAGCTCCGTGGACCCGAAGAAAACGCAACGACCATCGCCAACGGTCCCCACGAAGATCGGAACCACCCCAAAAATAATTCGGGTTGTAACGCTCCCTTGAATTATAAAATGGTCGTCGATAGCTCATTTTGCACACGTTTTTTGGCTTTATACGCTTGTACTCTCGAACTCACTTAGCTTAGTTCTCTTATTATCAATAACATATTCGTTTTACTGCTTTGTTCTTCGGTCATATTCTATTTGGATTATCAAAAGTTTCAAGGGTCCCTATTTAATCACAAATCGAACCTCAACATCCACCCAACCTAAATTATATTTTTTTATATTAATATTTTAATATGTATTATTTATAATTATATATTTATATAAAATATATAACTATAATAAAATATTAATACTCTTAAAAATTTAATATTTGACTTGATAATAAAAAAACACGAGTTGAAATACAAATTAAATATAATTGGGATCATTTGGATTCATAAATAGATATTAGAAGGAAGAAACTCTAGAGAAAATAGAACTTGAGTTTATAAATGAATATGTATGAATATTAAGTTCATTTATAGAGAAAGAAAAAAATATGAACTTTAATATAATTTATTATCACTATTTTTAAATTTATATTAATAATATACATAAAATAACTTATTATTTTAAAAAATTTGAGCACCCAATTACATGCTGCCAAGTGATAGAATGAGAATGAATGCTCAAAGGTCTGTAGCATTTTTTTTTAATTACGAAATATTTTGGCTTATTCTATGACACCCTCACAATATCATTAGACTTATTATTAGACGAAGCCTAATGAGGTGGGACGGAGATAATGTAATTTATAATAGGATGGTCTCAGGTTATGTACGCCTAAATGATTTAGGCGGATTTTATTCATGAATTCAAGCCAAACTCATCTAATATACCTTAGTTGGGGATTAATAAATCTTATTTGGAATGGGTGAACCCATTTGGATATGGATAAAACCCGGCTAAACCGTTTAGGCGTGCCTAAAGCAAGTTTTTGTCTTTATAATATAGTTATATCAATATTAATTTTATTATAAAATAATAAATTAAATATTTGGATTCCAAACCCAGGCCGACCCATGACCCGAAAAGGCGTAAACGGGTGGGGAATTTGCCACGTCACTCATTGTTTAGTGGAATCTTTGCGTAGCGTGCCCCCCTCAAATAAATGCAACTATTTACTTCTCTATCTTACTTCCCAAGTCTCCTCAAACCTGCATTCCCCCTCCTCCTCCTCCATCCCTGCGATTGCCAATTCCCTCATCGCTTCCATTCTTCTTCACTCTCAAATCTCAATTCAATCCTCTCCTCCCCTTTCCCCTCTGATTCCACCCCATGGCTACCATCTCCAGCCTCTCCTCCTCTCATCCAAACCCTGACCCTAACCCCAATTTGATCTCCCCCATGCTCCAGCCCTACCTGGAGCAGCAGCAGGAGCGGCTCCTCCCCGACACCCCACCCGACGACGCCTACGACGCTGTTCCCGACGGCGAAGACCGCGATACTTCCGGCGCCACCAACCCTAATCCCACACTTCTCAACCCTAACCCCAACCCCAACCCTAGCCCTATCAAGCTCCTCCACGTCTCCTTCAACCAGGACTACGGCTGCTTCGCCACCGGCACTGACCGCGGCTTCCGTATCTATAATTGCGATCCCTTCCGCGAGATCTTCCGCCGCGATTTCGATGGCAACGGCAGGGGAGTTGGCGCCGTTGAGATGCTTTTCCGTTGCAATATCTTGGCGTTGGTTGGTGGCGGCGATTCGCCTCAGTATCCCTTGAATAAGGTCATGATTTGGGACGATCATCAGAGCCGTTGTATTGGAGAGCTCTCATTCAGGTCTGAAGTGCGCGGGGTTCGATTGCGGCGGGATCGGATTATTGTTGTGCTTGAGCAGAAGATTTTTGTGTACAATTTTGCGGATTTGAAGCTATTGCACCAAATTGAGACGATTGCGAACCCTAAGGGACTCTGCGCAGTGTCGCAGGTTGCTGGGTCGTTTGTGCTGGTATGTCCAGGGCTACAGAAGGGGCAGGTTAGGGTGGAACATTACGCATCAAAGAGGACTAAATTCATCATGGCTCATGATTCTAGAATTGCTTGTTTTACGCTCTCGCAAGACGGAAGTATGCTGGCCACTGCTAGCAGCAAAGGGACTCTGGTTCGGATATATAATACACATGATGGGACTTTGCTGCAGGAGGTAAAGTTTTCTTTGGTTATGTTGCTTCATTTGTCTAATAAAATATGGCATTGAGCTAGTTTTTGGTAGTCGAGAGGAGTGTTCCACAAACGAACAGATTAAGTCGCCAGATTCTTCCTAAGCTTCCAGAAGCAGGCAGATCAAAAAGTCCAATTCTCATTTCCCTTCTTAGTAGGGTGCATATGATTGCAATGACAGTACATTTGTGGCTGGGTTTTCTCAATCAAATTGCATTTGTTAATAGGCATTTGGTGATCGATGCAGGGGCCTCAATTCATATATTATGTTTAAAGCTTGATTTAAACGTGGGCCAGTATATGAGAATTATGAAATGCAGCAACGATTGGATTGGTTGGTTCATTCATTCACTTACTGAGCATTTATTTCCAATTTGGTTCAAAGCGATGTGATGTGATTGAGGATTGAATAATAATGGTGCTTAATCCAAATTACTGTCTTGATGAAGTGCTACTAGCCAAATCTGGATAGCATTGCTTCTGGAAAGTGTAGGAGAGTGTTGATTTTGGAGCCTTTGTGTTTGTCTGGCAACCTAACACTGAATGGACTAGACTATAACTGCAGTATAACCTTCCTTTTCATGTTTTTTCTCCAGTATTTTTCATCTATGTTATCTAGCGTGGACTGCTGACATATGCCGCTGTTAGTTTATTGGTGACACGATAGATCTGGAGTTTGGAAGCAAAGCTCTATTCTTGATTTTGTCCTTTTTCTTATATAATTTTGTATGATGCTTTTGGTCAGTTTGTTGGTATTCTTAATAACTTGAGCCCACTTAAAATATGATGCAGGTGCGGAGGGGTGCAGACAGGGCAGAAATATACAGCTTGGCATTCTCACCCACTGCACAGTGGTTAGCAGTGTCAAGTGATAAGGGCACTGTCCATGTTTTCAGTCTAAAGGTTAATTCTGGAAATGCTGGAAGTGAGAGGTCGAGCAGCCCTCCTGATACAAACCCTTCTGCTGTGGCGGCAAGTTCTTCACTGTCTTTCATTAAAGGTATAAAGCTTGTTTCAGTTACACTCTTTGCTGTTAATCA
The DNA here is from genome assembly GCA_026898455.1 of Plectranthus barbatus. NCBI lineage: Eukaryota > Viridiplantae > Streptophyta > Magnoliopsida > Lamiales > Lamiaceae > Plectranthus > Plectranthus barbatus. The sequence goes on from JAPKLW010002027.1 coordinate 4,901, forward strand.
AATGTTGCAGCTTCTAACTTTTTGAGGAGTCTATAAATTGGCTGCTTTTGTTTTATCCGCCTTACGGAGTAACTTGTTTCTTTATCTATTAGTAATGAGGGGACAATCTGAATTGTTTGTATGATGAGAAAGCTACAACTATTAAGTGCTGATGGAAGATTGAAAAGTAATTTTTAATGCACCTATCATTATATTATATTTACAAGCATCCTTGTTCTAGAGTATTATTATAACCCTTAATCCTTTTTTTTTTTTTTTTTCTGAAATAGACTACATCAATTTAAATTCCACCCCACCCAGATGTCCCCATTGAAATTTGAACCCATGACCTATTGAACGAAGACAAGGCACTTAAACCACTTTCACCCCAAGTTGGGGACCACTATCACACTTATTTGTAAACTAATCATGTTCGCAGCCTGGAATCTCTTTTAATCATGCATGTGTGCCATAGTTAATTCTTGGATATAAAGCTTCTTTTCTAGGTTAATATGAACATGCAATTTGACTTCTTTCTTTGCTCCGTTTTATTTTCCCCGTTCAAGGGTTCTTAGCCAGTAATTAAACCTCCATCTGTCACCTATTCTTCTTCAGAGATGATGGCTGATTGGCATTCATGTCGAAATGGAAATTATGTACTCCCTTTCTGTGCTCGCTTCTGGGTCTGAATCAGTTTTCTTTTGTTTTGGCAGGAGTCCTTCCGAAATATTTCAGCTCAGAATGGTCTGTGGCTCAGTTTCGTTTACCTGAAGGTTATCAATATATTGTTGCTTTTGGTCACCAAAAGAATACAGTGGTAATTCTTGGCTTGGATGGAAGGTCAGTTTCACTCTGCTCCCTGTAATACTGCTTCAATTAGTTTGAAAGTTTCCATTTTTTCAGTTTTCAAGCAGCTGCTAGCCTTCCTTATCATAGACCTGGCCTTCTGGTTGAATAAAAAGCCTCTAACGGGATTGATAATTTTTTTTTGAATCAGAGAGTCTAGGTTCAAACCATACGACAACTTCTAAGCATTTTCTTTAGTTATGAAGAGATAATATTTGATTAAAAGATGAATAGACGAAGCATCATTAGAACTGTTAGGTGCAGAGAATGATTTTAAGCTATGTTGCTGTCAGCCAACTTTCAAGGGTGGTGATGTGTTGCAATTTATTTACCTTCTAAATCTAATCTTGAGGTGCAATTCTACTATTGTGATGTTGAATGCTACCTCTGATTTTACTGCATTTTCTACTAAGAAATGCATGCATTCAAAGTGAGACATTAATAAAGAAGTTTGGGAGAAATCAAGGGTTGAAATAAATGATGTAAGTTGGATAAACTTGTAGCTAATTTATTAAATGAGGCTTGATTTGCATCAACTTTTAATCTCTAAAGCGATTCTTAATAGAAATAAGAGGGGATTAATATGATTTTGAATGATTATCATTATTTCTATTATGCCAGTTGTCTTAGTAAGGTGAAAGTGGATGCTATCATTTTAACTTGCCTCTTAGTAAGTGCATTCATAATATATATATATATATATATATATATATATGAGCGGACAAGACTGTAAGCCATGGTAACTGGTAGTAATTTATGTTGTAAATTGGGGTGGTGGACGTGTGTCTATGCAGTTTCTACCGGTGCAAGTTTGAGCCAGCGAGTGGCGGGGAGATGACACAGTTGGAGTATCACAATTTTCTGAAGCCTGAAGAGGCATTTTAGGGCATGCATGTGGATGTATATATGATGGTACCTCAGTCTCAATCTCCTCTAGTGATAATGCTTATTTTCTGCTAATGAATGGCCGGTTGTAAATATCGAATGTACATGCAATGCAATCAACATCAACAGACTGAAACTGCTTGATGATCTATAACAACAAGTTTATGTTGTATGAATGGGAAGAACAATGTCTGCTTCTACATTCGTTTCTTTCCATCAATATAATTTTTTTTCTTTTTTTTTTGAGTTGTTGCTTTGCCGCAGGTTCAGGAGTATGTTGCACCACCTTGTCGTTTAGTTTTATTTTTATTATGAAAAGTTTGGTATTGTAGGTGAGACATCCCATGAAATTTATTTAATAAACTAACACTTCTTAATTAGACCTCTTCAACAGGGTGGGCTAATTACTTTTTCTTTTATGATTAATAATTAACTAGTGGTAGTTGCAGCTGCTGCTTCTACTTGTGTAACATCTTTTATTAGTACGTTGACATTAGCTTATTGGATAAGATCATAATTGTCAAAATTAATGTAAATAACAAAAAATTAAAATTCGATAGCAATAATAAGTTACATGATATAGGATGGATGAAAGATTGTTGGCGATCAAAGTCTACATACCATATAGTGAGAGAATATTATTTAATTTGGAATGAATACATATATACCATTGTACAAAATTACTAATTTATTCTACTAATTATAGTATGGATTCATTTCAAATTATATGTTCGTGATTTTGTATTTGCACTACCGTTTTATTAAAAACTCTTCGAAATCCTGGTGTAAATGTGGCGAAGATTCATGTTTGAATTGCATTATTGTTTTAAAATTCGAACTTTCTTGTCACTTGGATTGGATAGCATAAGCATGCATAATCTGTATGATTGTTGCAATTACTTCACTCTACATTTTCTCTTCTAAACAAATATTCCATCTATCCCATTTTATTAGTCGCACCTACATTTTTGGTCTGTCCTATTTATTAGTCTCATTTATTAAAATAGTACTCCCTCCGTTCTATTGAAATAGTCTCATTTTTTTTTAAGCACAAGAATTAAGGGTTGTGAATATAGCAGAATTAATATTTTATTGATGAGTGAAAAAGTTTGTCATTTTAGGAAAATGAGACAATTCTATTGCACAGACAAAAAAAAAATTGAAATTACTTCAATGGAACAGAGAGAGTATATTTTTTCACACTCATTGCTTTCTGTAACATTTTAATATGAGATTAATAATAAGGGAGTAAATTAAATATAGCTTCCAAAAATAAAATAAAGAAAAGAAAAGTGTGAACTTGAGATCTGCGTTTTCGATATGCCAAAGAAGAATATTAGCCAACCATGTGAGTGGGTCGAAATTAATTTGGATGACGTATGCACTTAGGTATTATTTATTATTATATATCATATAATATAACTGTACTACCCTCTATATATATGTATAGGGATAGAGAGAGAGATATTATTCCATCATAACAACATCTGCAGCAAAAAAACTATCTTCAATTCAATGGCGATTAAGGTCCACGGCAACAGCATATCGACTGCAACAATGCGAGTCGTAGCTTGCCTCAACGAGAAATCGATCGATTACGAGTTCGTCCCCGTCGACCTGCGCTCCGGCGACCACAAGAGAGACCCTTTTCTTTCCTTCAATGTAAGCTTAGCTTCATCTTTCAATTCCATTCCAAATATTATATATAATTCGGGTTAATTGCAAATTTTAACATTACTTTTCATTTTATTTTTTGTAATTATTCCGCATTTTTCAAATCTTTGCAATAATAACAAAATTATATTTTATCCAAAAAAGTTTCAAGTAAAATTAAGTTTTGTCATTGTTTGGTTGCCGTATATTTTTCAACTTGAATAATTTTTGTGATTATTTATTTATTTTTTTATTATTATTATTGTATTTTTTACTATTTAATTTTTAAAATCTTAAAGAATAACACAATATACATTAAATTGTTATAAAATATAAATTGATTAAAGAAAAAAAGTGGATAATTTTTAACTTAAACTTTATACATAGTAACATCATTAAAAACAAATTCTTTTCTTTTCTTTAAGTTTTTATTTTTAATTGACTAAAAAATTATATTATAAATGCAAAACTTTCAAATATTATATTGTGTTATAACTGCAAAATCCTCAAATATTATGTTACAATAGCTAAAATTCAAAAAGTATGTTGTAATTGCAATTTTTTTTAAAAAAGTATGTTAGCCAAATTTAAAAAAATTGTTATATTTGTCAATTTGTAAAAAGTTGTGTTATCATATGCAATTAGCCCTATATAATTATTATTAGGGGTGTTCACGGTTTGGCCGAAACCGTTCAAACCGGCCGAATCGGATTTATTTGGCCGGTTTGGCCGGTTATAATTTTGATTTTCAAACTGGCAGTTTGAAAATTTTTAAACCGGCCAAAACCGGTTCGGTTCCAGTTTGGAGGCTCAAACCAGCCATTTCGGCCGGACCGGCCATATACATATAGATATATTTAGTTTTTTAGACATTTTATTAGACATATTGATAGACTAGTTGGAATGGGTGGCGTGGATTTTTGTATCAACCAGTGTTCAATCTCTTTTTGTCGCAAATGTTGTTATTTTTTTTTTTTAATTTATTTTTTTAAATCTAAAACATAATTTTTACAACACTTTAAATGAAAATCAATTGAAACCCTATCATTTTTCCACCAAATAGTTGACTTTCCACATATATACGATAATATGAATATTTACAAATGTAATATAATACATAATTATGATATACTTTTTTTAAGTGTACTTATTATTATTAATATTCACATAGTTAATTAATTATATAATTCCTAATTAATTTACTGTGAATTATTTATTAATATATAAACATGGTATTTATCACATTTTCGTTAAAATGGGAATTTATTAAGAAAATAATTGATAATTATGATTATAATAATATTAAATTTAATACGTATATAATATGAATGATGTCTTTTTATAAATTTATTCAATCAAAATTCAAATTTTAAATTTTTTTTATATATTGTCAAAGTTATATATCTTAACAAAAAATAATATCTAATATATCCAAAAATAATATTCATTGGTAAAAAAAAATATTATTTACAATTTGCAAATATATTATCTAAAAAATTTAAAGTAAGAATCTTATGAAGTCTTACAATAAATAAATACTTGTTACATCAACTTTATTTTTTATGCATAAATTTTATTACATTAAACTGATTTTAAATATAATAATAATTTTCATATATACCATCTGGTTTTATTTTAATATAAATATAAATATAAATATATATATATATATATATATATATATTATAGTGCATTAATAAAATTTAGAACATGTTTTATTTCAAACCGCAAAATCGGCCGGACCGAACCGTCTTTATACGGTTTGGCCAGTTTGGTTAAGCTAAATTATTTGGCCGGTTTGGTTTGAAAAAATCTCAAACCGTACTTATTGGTTTGGCCGAAATTTTCCTCCGAAACTGGCCGAACCGGACCGCGAACACCCCTAATTATTATCGCATGATCAAGTTTATGACTAATTATAACAAATTTCTGCTTCTGTTTCTGCTTTCTGCAGCCTTTCGGCCAAATCCCAGCCTTTGAAGATGGAGACCTCAAGCTCTTCGGTAAACTCTCTCTCTCTCTCTCTCTCTCTCTCCCCCCTCTCCCTCTCTCTCTCTCTCTCTCTCTCTCATGATCGAACACAGAGCTAATTACTTGTTGACTGCAATGCAGAATCGAGGGCCATCACAAGGTACATCGCAAGAGCATACGCAGAGAAAGGGACTCCACTGATAAGCTCGGAGCCGAAGAAGATGGCGGTGGAGGAGGTGTGGGCGGAGGTGGAGGCCCAGAGATACGAGCCACCGGCGGCAAAGCTAACGTGGGAGCTCGGGATCAAGCCCATTTTCGGAATGAAAACGGATGAAGGCGTTGTGAAGGAACAAGAAGGCGAGCTGGGTAGGGTTCTTGATGTGTACGAAGGGCGGCTGGCGCAGTCCAAGTACTTGGGCGGCGACGCCTTCTCTCTGGCGGACCTCCACCCAGGGGCGGATGTAGAGCTCAAATATTGTTGGGGCTCGATCATAATTTTGTGGGGTCGATACTATATAAATTTATTTTTTTTAAAAAAAATACATGTATATATAAAAAAATTTCGAAACTCCGTGGGGGCGGCCGACCCCGTGAGCCTTAAGGTAGTGCCGCCCCTGCCTCCACCACCTCCCCACCTTGAAATATTTGATGGCGACGCCGGTTAAGGCGGTTTTCGACGCCCGCCCTCACGTTAGCGCATGGGCTTCGGAGATCATAGCCAGGCCATCTTGGCAGAAGGTTGTCGAGTCTTCAAAGATATAACTAGTTTGGACTTTCATTAATGTCACTTAGTTTTTTAAATTATCAACTTCATTAATTATTTATTGCATCAACTTCAAATTATACTCAAATAAATGGCCTTTTCTTTATTTATGGGAGTTTTATAATTCAGATCCAAATTATCGATTGAGGATATAAAAGTTAATTCTCAATTCAGAACATGAAAGATCACAAAAATTCTCAGAATTATTTGATATTTTGAGTTTTGGATTGACAAAGTATGTTTCGGATCTTAAATTGATAATTAAACTATCTTTTTGTTCCTCAATCAACAATTCTAGCTCATTTATTGTGTCATAAACATATTAATTCAATCCTTACATAAATTTGGATTAATATAATAAAAAGTCAAGATTCATTTTTTTGATCTTCACAAAAATAAAATATAATACATTTGAGAGTTGCAAATTAAATTGCACTTAAATTAAATTTGAGGTCCAAGCAAATATTAAACACGTGGTTTAATATCTATTTAATAATAGGGTTAATTTCAATTTAATTCCCAACGTTTGCTCATTTTTACAAAAATAACCTAATGTTTATAAAATTGCAATTTAATTCCTAACGTTTAGCTATTTTTGCAATTTAATTCCTAACGTTTCAAACATGCAGTTAAATTCCTATCGTTACTCCATTTTCACAATTTAATTCCCAACATTACAAATTTACATTTTAATTCCTAGAATTTATTAAATTACATTTTTAAATACTAACAACTATTTATTTTTTTAATTTTAATTAAAAAATAACCAAGCACCTTACATATATTCCTGATATATTTTCTTAATTTCTTGAAAAATTATTAATTCTTAAAATTTGTTCAATTTTTAAATTTAATTTCTAATAAATGTCTACTTTTTATAATTTAACTCATAAATATTAAAAATTAAAATATAAAACTATTAATAATAGTTTTTTTTTTAAAAAAGGGGCATCCATTATTTTGCATAAATAAATTAATGTTAGGAATTAAATTTCAAAAATTGAAATGTAATTTTATATAAAAACAAACAGACTTTATGATTTTTTTTTGCAAAAAATAAAAAATATTAGGAGTTAAATGTTAGGTTGTTTTTTAATTAAATTGCAAAATAGATAAACTTTACTAGTTAAAATATAATTTAATATAAATTAGGGAATAAAACACAACTTTCAAAATATGGGAAATTAAAATGCAGACCTTGTATATATTGGACGTTAAATTGCTAAAATGAACAAACGTTAGGAATTAAATTGCATGTTTGGAATGTTAGGAATTAAATTGCAAAAATAGACAAATGTTAGGAATTAAATTGCAATTATGTAAACGTTAGGTTATTTTTGCAAAAATGAGCAAACGTTGGGAATTAAATTGCAATTAACCCTTAATAATATAATAAACAGATTTTATAATACATTAATTATGGAAGTTCCTTTTGATTCTTAAAAAAAAAGATGAGATAAAAGAGAAGTGCAATGTTCAAAGTTAAAAAAATTTAGGAACAAAATGTGAGAAGGTTATCTCACATTAAAACTAATAAAAATTGTTTAGCATTATAATTATAAATTATATCGTGAAACTCATTCAAATAAAGAAAATAATATGTAAACACTGTTTTGACTTAGAAACTAAAATGTGGCTTAACATATAAAAATTGACAAATTAAGCGAAGCCAATAAAATAGATGTTACTATAATATCACCCATATGTGCTAATATAAGTAATACATTAAATTATGTTGCAAATACTATCAGATAACTTTATAATTTATACATTTAAACGAGTTATTGTAGCGCTGATGATGCATTCTGTCCAAGAACACTGCCATCAATATCCCATGATGTTGAAGATTGAATAACAGAAAGAAAAGATATTTCATATCATATTTTTAGAATGAATTACATGATGGTTATCACCCCTTTTATACAAGAATCTGTACATAACCATCTAACTAACTATGTAACAGACTTCTTCTAGAAACATCTCATCTATCTAGAATCATCTCGAGACTTCCATGCACACGTGAATAGTTGCCCATGCTGCCCATGCATGTGGCTTGTATATATACTCCAATACACCCCATGTGAACCTCAGCTAGGGAGAGGTTGAACATTAACCTTGGACGACAGAAGTTGAAACCTAGCCAACGACAACGGCTTCGTAAAAATATCGGCGAGCTGCTCAGCGGAAGGTACGTAACCAATCTCTACATCATTACTAACGATCCTCTCTCGAACAAAATGGACATCAGCTTCAATATGCTTAGTACGCGCATGAAAAACAGGATTAGAGGCCAATGATAGGGCACTCTGATTATCACACCATAAACGAGCTGGGGAGAGAAGAGGAACCCTTAGCTCTTTGAAAACGGATTGTAACCAGACCATTTCTGCGACGGTGTCTGCCAATGCTCTATATTCAGATTCAGCGCTGCTCCGAGCGACAACAGTTTGTTTCTTGTAGGACCACGCAATGAGATTCTCTCGAAGAAGATACAAAAACCACCAGTGGAGCGCCTATCCACCATATCGCTTGCCCAATCAGCGTCGCAAAAACCAGTTAGAGAAAATGATGAAATAGGCTGGAACAGAAGACCATGGCTGCAAGTGCCTTTCAAAAATCGAAGCACGCGTTTACAGGACTCCCAATGAGCCTCTGTTGGATTCTGCAAGAACTGACTTAGCTTGTTGACAGCACAACTAATATCAGGCCGAGTAAGAGTAAGATATTGAAGTGCCCCTACAACACTTCGATACAATGATGGTTGCGAGAACGGTGGACTGTCACAAGTGCTCAGTCGAACCGTTGTACTCATGGGAGAAGCACAAGGATTACAATTAGACAGGTTGGTGCGATGTAAAAGATCTCTGATGTATTTTGGTTGATGAAGCAACAACCCAGTCGAGCTGCGGTTAACTTCAATGCCCAGAAAAAAACTTACCGAGCCCAAAGTCTTCAAGGAAAACTCCTGATCCAAATCTTGTATTAGACGAGCAATTTGAGTCTCATCACCCCCTGTAATGAGAATATCATCTACATAGACAAGCACCAAAAGAGGATTAGATGATGAAGTATCCAAAAATAGAGAATGATCGAATGTAGAACGTTGTAAACCACGGCTTAGTAGATATTGTTTCAGTCGATCAAACCATGCCCGAGGGGCTTGCCTCAACCCATACAACGACTTGACAAGTTTACACACATGCGACGGAAAGTTGCCGTCTTCAAACCCTTTTGGTTGAACCATATAAATCGTTTCTTTTAAGTGCCCATTCAAAAACGCATTATTGATATCAATGTGTTGTATATCCCAACCATGAGTTACAGCCAATGACATAACCAAGCGTACCGTAGTCGGTTTGACAACCGGGCTGAAGGTGTCAAGAAAATCCACACCAGCTTGTTGCTCAAAACCACGAGCTACAAGACGAGCCTTAAATCTGTCCACAGATCCATCAGGTTTCTTTTTAACCTTAAAGACCCACTTATTAGAAATCGGATGAATAGAGTCAGAGGCAAGTACAAGACACCAAGTTTCATTCTTCATAAGGGCATCAAATTTAGCCTGCATGGCTGCCTTCCACTTAGGATGGGCCAGTGCTTGATCCACACTGGATGGTTCTGCATCATCAAACAAAGAAGTCACAGGCAAAACTTTGGGCTTGAAAATACCATGTTTCGATCGAGTAACCATGGGATGGCACGACTGTATGGTTTGTGGCTCAGAAACAGGAGTAGAAATATCTGGATGTAACGAGGTTGAAGTAGATATGGAAGGATCATTTTCTGGAGAAAGAGAAGACTCACTTGATGTAACAGACTGTTGAGGAGTAGGAAGTGGTATAGGACTGGACTGAACGTGTATATCAGGAGATTGAGAGGAAGGAGGAGTAAGTGCTTGCTGTTGGGAAGGAGAGAGTGAGTTGGAAGTATCTGTAGTAGTACTGGAAGGCAGAGGAATAGTATGAGGAATTAACGGAGGTGAGGGGGAAGATATTGATTGAGTTTTGGAGAAAAGTGAATTATATGGAAACTCTAATTCATTGAACACAACGGTTCGAGCAATATACATTCTACCCTCGGGGCTGAAACATTTGTAACCCTTATGAATAGTGCTATACCCTAGAAATATGCACTGAGAACTTCTAAACTGAAGCTTAGAGCTATTGTATGGACGAAGATAAGGGAAACATGAACAGCCGAATGTTCTCATAAATTTGTAGTCAGGCAAGTGATTGAACAGTTTGGAAAATGGTGAGTTAGAGTGAAGAGATGGAGTAGGAAGTCTGTTGATTATGTAAGTTGCAGTTTCAAACGCATCCCACCAAAAAACGAGAGGGAGATCAGCTTTAGCTAGTAGAGATAATCCCATATCCGCAATATGTCTATGTTTTCTTTTGGCAGTTCCATTTTGAGGGTGTGTGTACGGACAAGATTTCCTAATTACTACCCCATGGCTTTGAAGGAACGGTATGACAGGAGAATATTCGGAACCACAGTCAGATTAAAAAGATTGAATAGAACAGTTAAACTGCATTTGAACATAAGTAAAGAACTGAGTGCAAACATTTGCGACCTCAGATTTGAGAGAAAGAGGAAAGATCCAGGTATATTTGGTGAAATCATCCAAAAAATGAATGTAGTATTTATATCCTGCAATGGAAGAGGTAGCTGCAGGTCCCCATACATCTGTGTGGACTAACTGAAAAGGTTTACACGTTCGAATAGGTCGAATAGGAAAAGGAAACTGACTCAACTTCCCAAGACAGCAAGCATTACAAAAACTCAAATCAGAAATTTTTACATTGGAGTGTTGAAGATTGAGGACTAACTTGAGAACCTCTGGACTAGCATGACCAAGACGGTTGTGCCAAATCATGGCATTATTTGCGGAATTATGAGCAGACAACCAACAGGAAGATGTGGTAGGAGGAGAGGAGGAAGAAGACTTCGACTGCGGAACATCAAGCTGATAAAGTCCATCCTTAAGCTTGCCTTGAAGCAGAATCTTGTTTGTCATTTTGTCCTTCACCAAACAATGTGAGTGATGAAATTCAAACACGACATGGTTATCACGAGTAAATTGAGATATGCTTATCAAGTTTTTGGTAATTTGAGGAACATAGAGGATTCGATCTAGAAGAATAGTGTGATTTGATTGTAGGCTGGGAAGATAAGATTTACCAATGTGTGAAATGGGAAGGGATGTGCCATTACCCACGGTTACTGAATCCTGACCATGATACTCGTCCTTAAGTTGCAATTTCCCCAGATTTGAGACAATATGGGAAGTGGCTCCACTGTCAACATACCACTCCGCCGCTGATTCATCATTCACAGTAGATGCAGTCAATGCTTGCGTATTGTGCTCCCCCATTGTTTCTGGACCAGTAAAGGAGGTATCAAACCTGCGATAACATTTGAACGCAACATGATTAGCTTTACCGCACAGCTGGCAAAACGTCCTTGCCTTACTGTACTGGCCACCACCACGACCGCCGCGTGTACGACCTCCCCTAACACCACGGTTATTGAATCCATTTGACTGAGTTGCAACATGTGCAGATGGAGGTGGAAGTTGAATCACCGAATTATGTTTCTGAAGGCGAAGTTCATGTGTTTGCAACGCAAAATAAACCTCCGTGATAGAGAGTCTCTCCGTGCGAGATATGAGATTAACAACAACTGCGTCGAACTCACTGCCTAATCCTTGTAACACATGAAGTATGAATTCATCGTCAGAAATGGCATGTCCAGCTGCCATTAAATCATCGGCAATCTCGCGCATCTTGATCATATACTCCTCAATTGACAGATCTCCTTTGATCTGTGCATTAAGCTGTGCACGTAGCTGAAGTATGCGAGCTTTAGACGTATTCTGAAAAAGCTGCTCAAGAACATTCCATATTTTCGCAGCCGAAACGCATCGCGAAACATGACCGAGCATCGTCTCTGAGATGGAGGAGAACAACCAGCTTACGAGCAATTGATCTCGTTTGATCCAGTCTAAATAGGCTGGATTGAGTTTTGGTGCACCATTATACTGTGAAGATGGTGAATCACCGGTATCTGAATCAGAAGCAGGTAGATACTTTGCCGGAGCTGTGATGAAACCTAATAGGTAATCATCTAATCCATGAGCTCGAACCGTAGACAGCACCTGAGGTTTCCAGTAGTTGAAATTTGATCGAGTGAGTTTGAGAGAGATAGGAGCTAGAGTGAGAGACGACGCCATGAGAGAGAGAGGAACTGGCTCAACTAGATACCATGTTGAAGATTGAATAACAGAAAGAAAAGATATTTCATATCATATTTTCAGAATGAATTACATGATGGTTATCACCCCTTTTATACAAGAATCTGTACATAACCGTCTAACTAACTATGTAACAGACTTCTTCTAGAAACATCTCATCTATCTAGAATCATCTCGAGACTTCCATGCACACGTGAATAGTTGCCCATGCTGCCCATGCATGCGGCTTGTATATATACTCCAATACATGAAACTACATATTGATTATATCAAATTGTGGGAGTATGTGCCTGCATGAATATGTGGAGTCAGTATTGCAGCATGCAAGTTTAATTTGCTTGAGATCGGGTATTATTGAAAGAAGATGGCCGAAATTGTTTTAAGTATGCATGGAAGAAGCTTCCGGCTTTATCAGTGAGCTGATTCAAGATGCGTGGCAGTGTGTGATTGAGTTAGTTAGTCTGTTATTACTTCTTCTTCTTCTACTTCTACATGTGAGCGGATTGAGTTTCAGATAGTGAGCACATTTCGATTTCTGGGTTTTCTGTGTTCTTGTTTTCGAAGTGTACTCCCTCAAGCTGTGATTAATAAAGTTCTCTCATCACCCTCCGTGAACGTAACCTATTCATAGGTGAACCACATAATTCTTGTGTGCAGTGTTCTCAATTTTGTAGTTTGATTTGTGTGATAAATTTGGAAGATTTAAGACATAATGCAAGTCAGATCAGATCGAAAAAAGGTTCTGTAAGAACTAATATCATATGTGTTTGGGGATTTGCTTCTGAGATTTTTTCGGTGAATGTGTTTTTGAAACTAGTAAGTTCTACTCTAGTAGAGAAGAACTGTATCATTTGGGCTGATTATCTGGGTTAAGGTTGGTTGGTTTAATATAGCTAGCAGCTGAGAGGTATGATATAGTAAGTTTGATCTTTTAACAATACCCTCGAAGAGGTGTCTAATTCGGGTAAGAATAACTTTGGGTTGTGGAAGGTCAAGATGCTGCAATCTTGACACAGCAAGGCCTTAATCAGTTTTGACACAATGCAGGTGTGTTTGCAGTTGCACCTCAAGACTGACTAACTTTGTCTAAACAAACACCTACAAGCTGTGTTTCCTGCAGTTTCGACGAATGAGAAGCTGCAGCAGCATTTGAATCAGGTAAGAATATGAGGTTTGGCTTAATGTGTGCTCCATCTGTGTTGATTGATATTGGACAAAACATATTATTGCAGCATGTATTCAAGATGGAACAAGAGGAGGAGGAAATCAACTGGAGTTACGTAGACAACCAAGATGTCATTGAAAAGGTGTCAAATTCATAAAATTACCTGCAGAGGAATAATTGCTCTTGTTGATGAAACTGAGAAACCTGCATTTCATTTCATCAAAGAGAAACATGAAAATCAACACTGACATCATGTTCCCAAAATCAACTACGCAAAAGACGTATAAAGGGCAAAAGCGGTGAAGCTTGAAAGGAAGGACTGCTTTCACCATAAACCATTTACAGGTTCACTGCAATGGGATATCTGTCTGTCTCAACTTACTTACCAATTCCTCAGACAAAACAAGGATTACGAGAACCATAACGGTCTAGTGATAGGGAGCAGATTCCGGGGAATGAATCAAGACCTCTTTTGGTTTACCGCCGGCGAGTACGGGATTGATTGAGAATCAAGGAGTTGATTTAGTAATTTGATTGCTTTGATTTAGTAATTGAATTATTGATTATTTCCTTTTTGAGTTATTTCCTTTTTGGTTGGATTTTCTGGAATATTTATGTTCCAATAACTGGATGAGTCTATCATCCAGTAATAATATTATTGATTCACGTATTTTTCGTGATTTGGGTTTTTGCTCCATCAATTGGTCCGACCTGCCGGATCCGTCTCACCGGAATGACTACTAGATCAGTCAGCAAACGTCTTGACAGGCTGGAAGCCGATCAACTTGAGGTGAAGGAGAAATTGGATGCGTCTGGGGCGCAATTGGCAGAGATCGCAGCTTCAATGGCTGGTCTGAGGTAATTCTGAAATCGCCAGGCAGTGGGTTCGTGATGGGAGGCGCGACAGCCGACGGATCGTCTTCAGCGATGGGCGCCACGGATCCACAGGACGCTGGCGTGCGCGCAGGGACAAGAAATAGGTTCGAAGGTGTAGGTGCATTTGGTGTGGGGGGTGCACCAAGCAGCGAAATGATGGTGGCCCAATTGCCATCATTCGCAGGTAAGGACCCTCTAGGCTGGATCGCACAGGTTGAGCAACAGTTCGAATTACACCAAACAGGTCTAGAAAGGAAGGTTCTGTCAATTATCGTGGCAATGTAGGGGGCGGCGTTATACTGGATTAATTGGTTGCGGGCAAGGAAACCTTATATATCTTGGGAAGAGTTTAAACAAGCACTAATGGCCAGATTTGATACTCGATTCCACGGCAACCATTTTGAGCGGTTATCCGAGGTTCGCCAAACAGGCACAATGGAAGATTACATATCGCTATTCGTGCAGTTAGCGAGCCAAGTTCCGCAACTTGCCAAAGATCACTATTTAGGCTATTTTATGAATGGGTTGAAGGGATCTATTCGAGGATCCCTGCGCTTGCTTCGCCCCAGCAACCTGGAACTTGCGATGGAGTTGGCCCGGGATGTGGAGGAAAATTTATCATTCAGCTATGGTGGACTGCGAGGCGGAGGCAGCAGCGCATTTGGGGCGCGCTCTGGGAGTGTGGAGAAGCTGTATGGAAGTGGAAGTGCATCTGGTGGAGGCGGCGTGTATCGTGGATCTGGCAGCAACAATCTACAGTCTGCAGCACCATCGGAGGGAGGGGGTACCGGGCAGTCTGTGCAGTCTTCAGCACGATCTCAATTTACTCGCCTACCACCAAAGATAGTGGAGGAATTACGGGCGAAGGGTTTATGCTTCAAATGCAAAAAACCTTTCTCACCAGGGCACGAATGTTCATTCAAGCAATTGCGAGTGCTCATTGCTGAAGAAGGAGAAGAAGAGGACATGCAACACTATGAATATTATGAAGTTACAGGTTTAGAGGAGGGTTCGGAGGAAAAAGGTGGTACGACTGATGAGAACGAGGAGCTATCGATTTACTCGATGACGGGGGTATTCAGTCCGCACACTATGCGCCTATGGAGGATGGTGAAAGGGCAGCCAGTGACAGTCTTAATTGACAGTGGAGCGAGCCACAACTTTATATGTTCAGAACTAGTCTCCACTTTGCAGTTACATTCACTTACGACCGGTCAATTTCAGGTGAGACTTGGAGATGGCCATCGTCCGGCCTCGGAGGGAGTTTGCAGGTCACTGAGAATTGAACTTCCAGGTTGCTCTGCGGTAGCAGATTGTTATGAGTTTCCACTTGGCGGTGTGGCATTATTTTAGGGATTTCTTGGCTAGCGACTTTGGGCGAAGTTGTGACAAATTGGAAGGATTTAACTATGAGCTTTGATGCAGGAGCTGGTCGAGTGGTACTTCGTGGAGATCCCAGGCTTTGCAAGAACATGGTGAGCCTGCGGACCTTAACAAAGACAACGGATGTTGATTTGTGGGCAGTAGTACTGGAGCCTGAACCCACCAAATTATCAGAAGAAAAAGAGAGTAGATTATCGGAGATTCTTCAACAATATAGCTCTGTTTTTGAGGAACCAAGGGAGTTACCACCACAGCGTGATACTGGTCATCGCATTGATTTAATGCCGGGGACAAAATCGATTTCAGTACGGCCATATCGGTATGGTCATTAACAGAAAGGTGAAATTGAATGATTGGTGAATGAGATGTTGCACACAGGGGTGATACGACCCAGTTCTAGTCCATTTTCGAGTCCCGTTCTGCTAGTAAAAAAGAAAGACGGGAGTTGGCGCTTATACGTAGACTACAGAGAGCTCAATAAGTTTACAGTGCCCGATAAATACCTGATACCTGTCATTCAAGAGATGCTCGATGAGTTAGCTGGAGCGCAAATTTTTTCTAAAATAGATTTGCGTTCAGGCTACCATCAGATCAGAGTTGTGGAGGGTGATATTCACAAGACAGCTTTTCGCACTCACAGTGGTCATTATAAGTTTTCGGTTATGCCATTTGGGCTAACAAATGCTCCAGCAACGTTCCAATCTACCATGAATGATCTATTTCGCCCTTATTTGCGCAAGTTTGTCTTGGTCTTTTTTGACGATATCCTGGTTTACAGTCGAACATGGGAAGAACATCGTCAACAACTTGATCTGGTTCTGCGCACCTTAGCTATGAATCAGTTCAAAACCAACCGCAAGAAATGTGCTTTTGGATGTTTGAAAGTCGAATATTTAGGGCACGTCATTTCTGAAGAGGGGGTAGCAATGGATCCTGCTAAAGTTCATGCTGTTCTGGAATGGCCACAACCTTGTTCGGTTCGAGAGGTAAGAGGATTTTTGGGTTTGACAGGATATTATCGTCGCTTTGTGAAGGGGTACGGGGTTATTGCACGGCCACTTAGAACCTGTTGAAGAAAGAAGTCTCAACAAAGTTTAGCTGGACTCCTGAGGCCGAGTCCACTTTTGTTCATCTAAAGAGAGCTTTAACTAGATCACCTGTCTTAGCCATGCCCCAATTCGATCGTCAGTTTTTGATTGAGTGCGATGCCTCCGGAACAGGGATAAGTGTTGTTCTAATGCAAGATAAACGAACAATTGCCTATTTCAGTAAGTCATTAGCTGATCGAACATTATCTAAATCAGCCTACGAGCATGAAATGATGGCGTTAGCATTGGCAATTCAACATTGGAGGCCTTATTTAATTGGACGCCAATTTATAGTGTGAACCGATCATCGTAGCTTGCGACACTTACTTAATCAGCGTATGGTTACCCCATCCCAACAAGTCTGGGTAGCTCGACTTTTGGGTTACGACTTCATCATCGAGTATAAGACAAGAATCTCTAATGTTGTTGCAGATGCTTTATCACGACGGGCGGATGAGGGTGAGCTGTCCGCCTTGAGCATGCCGATTTGGATGGGGCTTTCAGATGTGAGAGATGAACAGCGGGAAGATATGTATGTAAAGGGCATTATTGAGGCGTTGGAGGTTAACCAAGACAGCCGGCGAGGATTTGAGCTGAATGACGATCGTCTATATTTTAATGGTCGAGTGGTGCTGGCTGTAACATCAATTTGGATTCCGCGTTTGCTGAAGGAATTCCATGATACTCCGAGTGGGGGACATGCAGGAGTATACCGCACTTATCAAAGATTAGCAACAAGTGTTTTTTGGAAGGAAATGTATCGACGGGTACATCAATATGTTGCTCAGTATCTGATTTGTCAAAAAGCAAAGTACGAAGCAATGTCGCCCGCTGGACTTCTTCAGCCGTTGCCCATTCCAGAGCAAGTGTGGGAGGATATCTCTTTGGATTTTATCACTTCTTTGCCAAATTCTCGAGAGTATTCAATCATTTTAGTAGTGGTGGATCGGCTCTCAAAATATGGCCATTTTATTGCCCTACGGTCACCTATAACAGCGCGATCGGTGACTGAGGTGTTTGCCCGTGAAATTATCAAGTTGCACGGCATTCCCCGCTCCATTGTGAGCGACCGTGATTCCCTCTTCATCAGCATTTTTTGGAAGGAGCTGTTTGCATTGTCGGGAACCCAATTGAAGTTCAGTTCAGCCTACCACCCAAAAACAGACAGTCAAACAGAGGTATTGAACAGGGTGTTGGAGACGTATCTGCGGTGTTTTGTGAGTGAGCAGCCAAAGTAATGGTTAAGATGGTTGTCGTGGGCTGAATACTAGTATAATACTTCTTTTCAGTCAGCTGCGCAAATGACGCCGTTTGAAATTGTGTATGGGCGTGCGCCTCCCAGCCTGCGTCGTTTTATTTTGGGGGAATGCAAGGTGGCTGCGGTGGTAGATATTTTGGGCAGTCGGGATGTCATATTAGAACGGCTGTAGCTGAATCTTCAGAAGGTGGAGCAAGCCATGGTGCTGCTAGCAAACAAGCACAGACGACAGGTGAAATTCCAGGTTGGCGATAAGGTGTTCTTAAAGGTTCGACCTCATCGACAAGCATCTGTGTCAAAGCAGCCTTATCACAAACTGCACCCAAAATTTTATGGACCCTATCTGGTGGAAGCTCGCATCGGAGCAGCAGCGTATAGATTGGCCTTACCAGAAACAAGTCGTATTCACTTGGTATTTCATGTCTCCCAGCTAAGAAGAGTGATAGGCGACCATCCGGTTGAAGGGAAATTACCAGAAAGCTTGGAGCTACCTGTTGAGCACGTATTTGAACCTGAAGAAATCTTGTCTGAAAGGATTGGGGGCGCAGGAGATTCGGCCGGGGTTCAACTGTTGATAAAGTGGGCCGGACAGCCAACTGATGAGGCCACATGGATGAACAGAGAAGATTTTAGCAAACAATTCCCTGATTTCAACCTAAGGGACAAGGTTGTTTCCGAGGGGATGAAGTTGATAGGGAGCAGATTTCGGGGAATGAATCTAGACCTCTTTTGGTTTACCGCTGGCGAGTACGGGATTGATTGAGAATCAAGGAGTTGAATTAGTAATTTGATTGCTTTGATTTAGTAATTGAATTATTGATTATTTCCCTTTTGAGTTATTTCCTTTTTGGTTGGATTTTCTGGAATATTTATGTTCCAATAATTGGATGAGTCTATCATCCATTAATAATATTATTGATTCACGTATTTTTCATGATTTGGGTTTCTGCTTCCATCATCTAGACACTATCAAGCGACAAAAGTAGAGCAGCAGAAAACCAAAGTAGTTAAGGTTCCATTTCAACTACATATATGAATTAAGTTTACTGTCATTGGTTGTCCAGTTTCATAAATGCTGAGGATTCAGAGGCTATTCCTCCTCTTCTCTCTAAGCAGAGATCCTTGACAGATAGGCAGCAGGTACTAAACGAGAAAGACCGATGATTTCTTGCTGTATCTTTCTGAATATTCAACACCTTTTGTATCAGGAAAACCATGATGCAATGCACTGATAAAATGTCTACTTGAAGACAACCGCTTTGATGAGAATATGCCTGTTGCTGCTTGCATTGTGTATAGAACACTCATCCACTCAAAGCAGATAAAACAAATATATTTAATAGGATTATTCATGTAATCCAATCATCTATAGAAGTAACAGAATGAAAAAGAGTAAAAATCTATTGATGTACCTCACTCATCTGCATATCCTGGGGAAACTATTTCACATCTAGTTTTTCATTGTCAGGTAAGATCATCTTCTATGATCACGGGACTATCGAGTGGTTACAGCGGGATGGAGGGCAATCAAATCTAGAATTGAAGATACCCAGGTTTATTGTTTAAGCAACATTTCTAATAAAGCTATGCTTTGAAGCTGCGCGACGAAGTTTTGAAGCAGCTGGCATTATGTGTTGATCGACAGAGACCCTGATAGAATATAGATATTATCATATATTCATGTATATCTTCTAAGATAGGTTTAGGGTTTTATCATATCTTTCGCATGCCTTGCATATCTTTTTTTGTACTCTATATATATTGATCAATAAAGCACATACAATTCAAGGCCAATAATATAAATCCTATCATGGTATCAGCCTAAACACGGTCCCTATTTCGCACGACCTTCTCCCTACGATCGCTGCATCTCCCTTTCTATTCCGGTCATGGCCCCAGCTGACGACCCTCTCCCCCTTTCAACCCTTATTCATATGATAACTATCAAGTTATCATTCTCTAATGATCTTATATGGCGATCGCAAATCGTGCCCCTGCTTACCTGCCAGGGTTTAATGAAATACGTTGATGGATCTTCCCTCCCGTCTTCTCCGCATCTCGCCTCTCCGGGACAGCCCAACCCGGCGTATGCCTCATGGCACATGCAGGACCAACAACTTCTAAGCCTCCTCTTATCTACCCTAACTGAAGAAGCGATGACAGAAGTTCTCGGATGTTCCACGTCGCGTGAAGTTTGGCAAGCAATCGATGCCGCATTCAACAATAAATCGAAGACGCGTGAACTCCATCTCAAAGACGATCTACAATTAATAAAATGGGGTTCCTGTTCTATCTCCGAGTATGCACGCAACTTTAAAGCCCTCTGCGATCAACTTGCTACAATCGGACGCCCCATCGATGACACAGACAAAGCACACTGGTTTCTTCGTGGTTTGGGTCCAAACTTTGCTTCCTTCTCCGTCGCCCAGATGGCACTCACAGCTCTACCCACGTTTTGTGATTTGGTTTCAAAGGCAGAAAGTTACTCCATATTTCAGGATTCCTTGGACGGTCCATCCACTGCTCCAGTTGCTTTCTATGGACAAAATTCTGGTGGCTCTTCCTCTGGTCGTGGCCGCGACTCTTCCAATAATGGGGGATCCAAGAATTCCTCTAAACGTGGGCATGGTCGAGGAAACTCAAATCGCCGCCCTCTGCGTTGCCAAATTTGTTGACAGGATGGCCACTACGTGACTTTCTACACCAAACGTTATTCTCAATCGTCTCCACATAACACAGATGCCAACCTTGCTGAAGCTTTTCAATCGAGCTGTTCGGTTTCCCCGGCACATTCTTCTGATTGGTATTTGGATACAGGTGCCTCTGTGCATATGACACCTGATCCCGGCAACCTATCCTCTTCGTAGCCATATTTGGGCTCTGATCACGTGGTTGTTGGTAATGGAGCTTCTCTCCTTATTTCTCGTATTGGTTTTTCTAATGTCTCCAATATTTGCTTGCTCGATGTGTTGGTGGTTCCTTCTCTAACAAAAAATCTGTTATCTGTCAGTAAGCTAACCTCGGACTATCCTATTGATGTTTTATTCTCTGACCGTTATTTTACTGTTCAGCACCGCCACACAAAGGAGATCCTCGCCCTAGGTCGAAGTAATGCTGGTCTCTACACCCTTGATCACGCTCAGCCTGCCTTCATCTCTCAGTTAAAGCAGAACAACTTACGTGCTTCTTTTGAGTTATGGCATAGCCGTTTAGGGCATGTCTCTTTTGATTCAATTTCTCTTTTATGTAAACGGGGTCATATCTCTGTTACTTCCTGTTTACCTAGACCAACTATTTGCTCATCTTGTCAACTTGGCAAGAGTTCACGTTTACCGTTTTCTCTGAATGAAAAATGCTCTTTGCATATTTTGGATTTAATTCATTGTGATCTTTGGGGTCCTGCGCCCGTTATATCATCATCTCAGTATCGTTATTATGTCATCTTTGTTGATGACTTTAGTCGCTTTACGTGGTTTTATCCATTAATCCACAAGTCGAACTTCTTTCACCACTTACAGTCATTTACAGCTCTTGTTGAAAATATGTTTTCTACGACAATTAAACGGTTTCAAAGCGACGGTGGAACTGAATTCACTAACAAATCCGTGCAAGAATTCTTCAGGTCTAAAGGCTTACTTCATATGCGCTCCTGTCCATACACTCCGGTTCAGAAGGGTCGGGCAGAGCGCAAACATTGCCATATTACTGAAACCGGTCTCACCTTGCTCTTTAAGTCGCACCTACCTCTATCATTATGGGTCGATGCTTTTTCAATGGTAGTATATATCATCAATCGGCTACCTTCACCTATTTTGGACGACCTCTCCCCATTTCAGGTTCTCTTTGGATCCGTTCCTAATTATGCTCATTTTCATCCTTTTGGCTGCCGTGTATATCCTTGTCTACGAGATTATGCAGAGAACAAGTTTTCACCCCGCAGCATTCCTTGTATATTTCTTGGATTCTCTTCACTTCACAAGGGTTTTCGTTGCATGGAGAGCTCCACGTCTAGGATTTATATTAGTAGACATGCACGGTTCGACGACATATGTTTCCCGATGGCCGATAGCTCTAAATCGGCTCCTATTGCTCAACTTGATATCTCCACCTTTTTGGAACCGAAAGTGCTCTCCTCGCCACCTCTTGCTCCACCACACGCTGCCTCGGCCAAATAATCTACTCTCGCACCGCCTTCCTCTTTATGTCTTACTCGTAATTCATCATCCTCATCCACAACACAAATTCCTGCCTCACCACCGCCTGCCCCTTAGGATGACTCGCCATCCGCTGCACCTGTCCCTCACCCGATGGTCACCCGTGCACGGGCAGGTATATTTAAACCTAAGAATCTTGCTTATTATGCTGCTACTTCTCTTCATTAGGCTTTGCTCGCTGCTTTTGAACCAAAGGGATACAAGTCCTCATCTAAACACCCTGGATGGGTTGCGGCTATGGCAGACGAAATGGACGCACTTCACACGAATGGAACCTGGACCCTTGTGCCAAAACCACCCGATGCAAATGTAGTCGGCTCCAAGTGGGTGTTTCTCATCAAATATAGGTCCGATGGCTCTATTGAACGCCACAAGGCAAGACTTGTCGCTCAGGGTTTCTCATAAATTCCTGGCTTGGACTTCTCGCATACATTCAGCCCCATGGTGAAAGTTGCAACTGTTCGTATAATTCTCTCTCTTGCTGTTCACCGTGGCTGGCCTCTTCATCAGTTGGATGCGAAGAACGCGTTCCTAAATGGTATTCTTTCCACGCCGGTATATATGGAACAGCCTCTAGGGTTTGTCGACCCCCATTTCCCAAATCATGTTTGCCGTTTATCTAAAGCTTTGTACGGCCTCAAACAAGCCCCTCGTGCTTGGTTCCAGCGACTAAGTTATTTTCTCATTTCATTAGGTTTTTCATGCAGTCGTGCTGACACCTCGCTATTTATCTTTGGTCGTGGCTCTGTTATTCTTTTTCTTCTGGTCTATGTCGATGATATTATTCTTACAAGCAACAACACTTCTCATATATCAGCTTTCATTAAACAGATGCATCATGAGTTTGCTATTAAAGATATGGGCCGCCTCAGTTATTTTCTTAGCTTGGAAGTCACTTATTCTACCAATGGTTTATTCCTCTCACAGGCTAAGTATGCTCGGGATATTCTCTCACGTACTGATTTACTTGACGCCAAACATGTCTCTACTCCTCTTCCGGCTGGTCTTGCACTCACTACACACGACAATCCTTATTCGGACATTACGAAGTACCGCTCGCTCGTAGGAGCTTTGCAATATCTCACTATAACACGTCCTGACATCGCCTTCTCAGTTAACCATGTGAGTGAGTTTCTACATACACCTACAGTTGATCATTTTCAAGCTGTGAAGCGTATCTTGAGGTATGTAAAGGGAACACTATCACATGGACTATCTTTTACACAACATTCTACATGTGATCTCGTCTCTTATTCTGATTCTTATTGGGCACGCTGCCCGGACTCTCGTCGTTCTACTTATGAATATGTCATCTTTCTTGCCGAAAATTTGGTTTCTTTGAGTGCAAAGAAGCAGCCAACTGTCGCTTGCTCAAGCTGCGAATCGGAATATCGTGCAATAGCTCATGTCGCTGTTGAAGTCTTATGGACTCGATCACTTCTACGAGAGCTTCACGTCTCACTATCCAGATGTCCTGTCCTCTATTGTAATAATAAAAGTTCGATCGTCATGACTCAAAATCCAGTTGCTCATAAACGCGCCAAGCACATCGATATTGATTACCATTTTGTCCGCGAGATAGTTCAAGGAAAACAAATCTCTACCGAGTTCGTCCCGTCTGAACATCAACTTGTAGATGTTTTCACAAAGTCATTGGCTGGTCCTCTCTTCACTTCTTTTAGAGACAAGCTTCGAGTCTTCCAAGTTCCGACGTCTCGCTTGAGGGGGGATGATAGAATATAGATATTATCATATATTCATGTATATCTTCTAAGATAGGTTTAGGGTTTTATCATATCTTACACATGCCTTGCATATCTTTTTTGTACTCAATATATATTGATCAATAAAGCACATACAATTCAAGGCCAATAATATAAATCCTATCAGACCCTGTCGATGGGTCGAAAGAGTAACTCTGTAAGGACCTCTGTGTCGATCGAAACAGAGGCCGATCCTCTAAATTTTTTTTCGTAAAAAACCAAGGAAAAACATAAAATCAAAAAGTAAAAACAAAATAAAAGAGCTCGAAATAAAGCAAATAAAGGTTGGGTTACCTCCCAACAAGTCCATGGAGGATGGGTACGGATTCTCCTTCCTCGGGCGTCCACCATGTAGACCAATTGATCTTAAATGACAGCAGTGAGCTCGGGGTGAGATGGTGTAATTGGCAATTTTTCCATCAGATTCCCTTGCTCCCATTCAATGGCAGCTCAGTCCTCTTTTTCTCCCTTAATTTCTTCCGCTTCATCCTCAAAGTCTTCTTGGAGGAGATCCGGTTGCATTCGAATTGTTGCCGGATTTTGTCGAGCTCTGTGATACTCGATTCAACAGGCTCGCGAGCCTTATCGAGCTCGAGTCGAGCTTGGGTTCGAGCTAGGCTTACGAGCATTATCGAACTTAATATAATTTAAATTTTTATTCCTATATTTATTATTTAATAATAAATAATATAAATTTTTATTAAAAATTAAAATAATTTAATACAATCGAGCTTGATTGAGCCGAGTCGAGCTTGATGAGTTTGACCTCGAGTCAAGCTCGAGCTTGAAAATTTGAGCTCGATCGAGCCGAGCTCGAGCTTAGAAATTTTGAGTCGAGCTCGAGCTCGAGCTTGGCCATACTCGGCTCGTGATCACCCCTAATGAGGGGTGCATTCCTATCCTCCTTCATATCAAGCACTAAAAAATCTGCAGGGAAAATTAGATGACCCACACGAATGAGAACGTCCTCAAGTATACCTTTGGGGCAAGACACAGATCGGTCTGCCATCTGCATTGTGATTGTAGTAGGCCTCATCTCTCCAATGTTGTGGCGCTTGTAGATGGAGTAAGGCATCAGATTGATGCTGGCACCAGCGTCGCACAACACCTTTTAAAATTCAATCCTCCCGATCTCGACTGGAATCGAGAAGCATCCTGGATCACTCCTCTTGATTGAAATATTCTTTTGAAGGAGTAGGTTGCACTGCTCATGGCCTTCATAGTTGAATTCTCCACAAAGTGCTTCTTCTCGCTCATCAACTTGCGGAGATACTTCATGTAGCCTAAGATCTCTCTTAAAGCCTTTATCAATGGTAAGTTAATACTTATATTCTTCAAATTCTCCACGAACCTCGAGAACTTGGAATCCTCCTTTTGCTTGGCAAATTACTGAGGAAAGGGCATCGGAGGTGTTAGAGCAACTTTGGAACTTGAATTATTGAGCTGGAGAGACTGTTGTGTCGATTGGGCAGGATTTGTGTCGACCTACCCTCTGTGTCGATCAAAAGGGGGTGTGTCGATCGACAAACCCGCTCAGTTCATGTCGACCATTTCTTCTTCATAATCCCACATGTCTACGTCTTCATGTCCTCTGTGTCGATTGACAGGGGCCCTGTTGATCGAAATAGAGGGCATTCCTACAGGAATTTCCTCCTTATCTCCCCCAAACTCATTTTGGAGCATCCTCGGACCCTGTTAGCTGGCTTCGGACCTCAATTTTATTGCCTTGCACTCCTTTTGGTTCTTGGGGTTCACTTTGGTGGTGCTCGACAGCTTCCCTTGCTTGTGTTGCGTACCAAGTGAGGTAGCAATCTGACGGACCTGCATCTCGATAATCTGCACATGTTTCCCAAGTTCGTCCACCTTGACTCCTCCCACTTCTTGCTCAATTTTCCAACCCGATAGTCGGATGCCTTGATGAACTTTTGCTAAACCTCGTCGAGGCTCTCCTTTTTCTTCTCCACGATCTTGCCATTCTGAACATCGAAATCTGGTGGAGGGTGTTCGGCACCTTCAGGTTGAGCATATGGAAAACCTGGATGAGCTCTCGGTGGGTAGTGCTGATATCCCCCTTGCCGGTAATGATTTTGGTATCCACCTCGATTCATGTAGTTCGCGTCGGCTACGTGATCAAACTGCGTAGCAGAAACACAAGCACTAGATATCAGTTTCTCCATCTCCTCCACTAGGTTTTTGATCTCCTTCTTGAGGGTGTCATCCTCTTTCCTCTCCACTGCTCGAACTTGAGGTCTCCTTGGATTGGCCCATTGTTGAGCATGCAAGGCCATCTTCTTGAACAACTTGAGGGCTTTGTCGGCAGACTTGGTCATCACGGATCCTCCAGCTGCATTGTCCACCAATTCTTGAGTTCTTTCATTTATCCATTGGTAGAAGATGTGGGCCTGCTCCTTGGTGTCGACTCCATGGCCCGGACAACTCCTCAATAGCTCATTGAACCTACTCTATGCCTCAAATGAGGACTCATCCATCTTTTAGTGGAACTGCAAGATCTCCATCTTTTTCTGAATGATAACAGATGGTGGAAAGAAGGCAATAAGGAACTCTGCTCGGAGATATGCCCAAGTGCGGATGCTGCTGCAATCCAGGGCTGTAAACCACGTCTGAGCCTGATCCCGCAATGAGAAGGGAAACGAACGTAGACAGATCACATCCTGGCTGACTCTGTTTTGTTTGATGGTCTAATACACCTCTACGAACATTCAGAGATGAGTGTATGGATCCTCCACTGCTCGGCCACCAAATTGGTTCTGTTGAACCATCTAAATCAAACCGATTTTCAAGTTTAAAGTTATTGGCAGTGATACCAATAGAAAATCCCTCATTACCGGGCTACGGTCTGTACCTCCTTGACATGGCGTTTGGATCCACATCGTGTGAGTCCTCTTGACAACGCATTTCTCTTTCTTGTTCTCTTTCTCTCCTTGCAGCTTCGAGTCTGTCTGCCTCTCTTTCAGCCATTAATTGTTTGTTGATCTCCTTCATGTGGTTGACCTCTTGGACTAGAAGAAGGGCATTCCCTTGAGTTATGATTTGTGTGACGGGATCCTCCAAGGGTGGCATGGTATGGTCTTCCTCTTCATTTGGGTAGTGTGGTTGAGCCATGTTGATGATAGTGCTTTGCTTTTCCTCCTCCAGACTGTGGCCTCAATTTTTGGGTTGAAAACTTCGAGAGGTTTGCCCCGAGCCCTTGTGTTCATGCAACCTGAGAAAAAGACACTGCAGAAATTAGCCTCTTTGTCGACCGACAGGGGCCCTATCGATCGACACGGATAATGCGGCTGTGTCGACCTATACGCAGCGTGTCAATCGAAACAGAGTGCAAATTTAAGAAAATTACACAGGCACACAAAACGAAAACTAAAACAAAAATAAAAATAAAAACTCAATCCAACAAATTTTAAAACAAACTAATAATAAGATAAAATCTAACAGTCCCTGGCACCGGCGCCAACTTGATCACCGGTAAAATAATCAGATTAATTATAGCACTGTGAGCAAATAAATTTATAAACCTTAAGGTTGTCGAACCCACATGGACTGTATGATGAGACTATCATGTGTACTAGCCATAGTTTTCACATCATAGTTGTTTGAGTAAATTGACTAAGGGTTTTTGGTTTTAAAATTTAAAGATAACAATGTAGAAAAGTAAAGGTTTTTGAAAACAATATTTAAAGATACAGATTCTAGGGTAGATAATCAAATCGTCAACATGCGAAATTCATCAACTCAGCAATGGAGATTAATTCATATTTAAATGGATAAAATTCCTTGGTTAGACAATTAAACCCTAGATTACTAATATGTGACTATCTCCTCTCGGTCTCAAGAACACAATATTAGTTAATCTCGATAATTATCAAATTAAATCCTACAAATTAAATATTCTTTTTGAGACAAAAACAATTGCATTAAATTTTCTCTTCCTATTACCAATTTTCACCTCTCGGTCCTTCAATTAATAACTACAAACCATGATTTAAATTCATCTCTCGATCCTTCTTTAAATCTAGATTCGATTAATTAAGTTTAGGAAATTAAACCATGCTATTGAGTTGAATCATTTAAACATCCATCAGGAAAGATTATCAAAGCCCTAGAATCTGCTAGGGTTCCTCCACTAAACATGGATATAAATAAAGGATTCATATTATTAAAACACATAAAATACCTTACAAAATGAAGAGGAACATTTAAAGTCTTGGAAAAACTCCAATGCAATAGTATTCTAAGTAAAACAAAACATAATTTTCGAGCCCTAATGAGTATTGTATTTATAGAGGAGTGAAAACATCTAAAAATGGTATTGGGCTAAAATATCAAAAATAACCAAACTTGTTGATTTTTCATTCTTGGGCTTTTGTGTTGATCGATATGCAGATTGTCGATCGGCACACATGCATTGTGCCGACTTCTTCTTCCCTTCCATTTTGATCTACCCTTGGCTGGCCTTTGTGTCGATCGACACAATGCGTGTCGATCGACATGCATGCACATGTCGAGCCTTTCTTCCGCAGCTTTCTTCGATCAATATCCGATCTCTATGTCGATCGACATTCTCCCTATCGGTCGATACAGAGGTAAATCTTTGGGTTTTTAGCACTTTTATACGCTGTTGGCTATGAGACTCAAACTTTGTGAGGAATCCAACTTTTATTACAACTCAATAATCCTATACAGGACATTACTAGTTTTTGAGCTAAGCTTACTGTTAGAAACCGAGTTTCAGTTTATCCCTTTACTTTGATGTTTTGATGTGTCAAACTTACTTTAGTTTTTTAAGTTTCTAGAGTGTCTCTAAATGTAATCCTTGTACAGGACTTATTGAGTTGCAATAGACTAGAAACTGAAGCTGAAGATTGATGATGCGCACTAAAAACTAACACAAAGTTTTCAATGCACTACAAGGTTCAATTATCAATCCAAGTCCTTTCTTATTTCGCCCATTGAATTACCGTTTAATCATGCGGAGAGTTATAACTAAGTAGGATCAATATCATTGAGTTTTTTCTATCAAACTAAGCATTCAATTAAAACTAAGCTAGCAACAAATTCAAATTAACAAACAAAACCAACATTCATCATTTTGCAATCTCAATACAATCACTTCAATTTCCCCACAATATGGTAGAGCAAGATCAACAAATACTCAAATGAGATAGAAAGGATGTTGAAATGAACGTAGATGTGATCCAATTAGGTAGAGCATCGATGTAAACTCATTTTAATCCCTAGATGGATGATCAATTCACTCTAATCTAGCCAATCCCCTTTGCACTGATGAATCGACTGTGGATGAAATTAGAAATCTCAAACAGTTACGTTATTGACCCCTAACTCACTCTTAAAGGCTCGTGAATAATAGACCTATGCACTTTCTCCGCACATGGATTGGATCGAGATACATATTAAGATATGCTATTCACGACACGCCTATCCGCGTATTGGCAATAATAATTGTGTCAATATTCAACATGATTGGCTCTTACCTACATCAAGTGAATGGAAACTAGCTCTAGCATGCTTCAATCACAAAGAGGGAGGTAAACATATAATAATCCAACCTAATCTTCACACATCCTTGCTCAAATCAACATCCAAATGGAATTAGAACAACATACCTCTCAATTGTATCCATACAAAGTAAAATTGAAAGAGATCCATTACAATTGATAAGTAGTAAATGATTTCTTCCCCAATTGGATTTGCTTGATCCTTCACCAAGGTGTGGTAGATTTGCTCTTTGATACCTTGAATAAGGGTTGGAGATGGATGGGGTATGGAATTGAAGAGAGAAAATATGTAAATTTCACCTAAAAATGTCAAAAGTTCTCAACAAATGCGAATTCCCACTTTTTATAATGAGTTGGCAGAGTCCCGGATCACCCCGTCTGAGATCGAATTGCCCAGGATGGTTTGAAACTGAAAAACCACCAAAGGTGCTCGTTCCGGATCGCCCAGTTTGGATCAGGATCGACTGAAATTTTCCTCTAAACAGACCAGATCGGTCGATCTTGTGCAGGATCGGTCGAGAATCTCCTCTGAATTGCTCAGATCGGTCGATCCTGCACAGGATCGGGCGAGAATCTTCTCTGAAGTCCTTCTGGCTGCTCCCCTGCTCATCCCAATCGATCTTCACACCCGTTGCAACTCAGATCGGTCGAGAATCCACCAAAACTTAGCCAAAAATGATGAATTATGCTCCAAACCTATCCTACACAATCTAAATCACACAAAACACGAAAACACAACGAAAACAACCGAAAAATATATGATATGGGAGTAAAAAGAATGAATGCAAACATACACGCACAAACATCGAAATATAGGTCATTTTACGCACATATCGATTGAGCAGATAGAGATTCAATTTCTAAGGGGGAAATTGTTAGAATCCAAAGCTCGAGAAGACAAGAATCAACTTTCGGAACTTAAGGTGAAGACTCCAAGAAACTTGAAAAGACGAAGACTAAGTTTCCTGCTTAAAACTTAGAATGTCCAGAAAAGTTAGTTTCTGGAAACTGAGTTTTCACTGAAGAGAAGAGGAAACTTAAACTGACTTTGGAGAATGTCAGTTTCCAATTTTAGATTCCAAGAGCACGTGAAAAATAAGGAGACACAAGGAATCCAAAGTCAGACTCAAGATGTCTCCAAGTGGTTTCAAAAAGTCAGTACGAGGAAACTCAAACTTAGATTCCTCGGACTGAAACTTAGTCGGACAAGAGCAGGTAGAAAGTAAACTGCCAAAAGTGAAAAGCAGATGGCAGAGCAGAGTAGAGTAGAGGAGAAGAATGACTATGATTGGACGACCCAATCTTTGTCTCTAACGGACGAATCAATAAGTCTAACGGGCAGAATTCGAATTGTCGCCCCAGCAGACTATACATGGTCCAACACTTCAAACGAAGAACATAATTGAAATGCACGATAAACTGTGCTAAAACTTTGCCAAACTTTCTACTGAAAAGTACTCTGAATCACCGTGTTATCTGAACACGAGACTTAAGTTTGCGAACTTAAGTTATTCCTTTCGTGCTTCTGTGTAAGTGCACGAGGCTGAAGCTGTCTAACGGGCGATTGCCATTAACCTGAGATTGTGATTCTCATGGCGATTGTCGTCAACCTTAGTTCTGGGAACAACAATAAACATCCAACCATCCAGATTGAAGGCTGCGGGGTGCGTCATCACTTCATGCTGAAGGACATAGTGACGTAGCAGACCGAAGGACGAGGTTTCTGACGGGCTAACCATAGATCGTGAGAAGGCTTGTAATCTGTTTCTTAGTGGATTCTCGATTAAGTTCGGAAGAGTGGACATAAGACTTTGATTCCGAACCACTATAATATTATGTGTCATTTATCATTTTTTTTAAGTTTCTGCATATAAGTTTGCTTGTTTATTTGAAGTCTTCAATACTTGGCTAAGTATTGAAATGTATATCCTGAACTGTAACTTAAAACTTACTAAGCTTAAAACTGTATTTTTTCAAAACTGAAAATCGATTTCGGGACCAACACTTACATCTAGAGACTTGTCAATTCTATACAATTTAACTGACAAACAGGTTAATTTGATACATCAAAATATATTCAAAGAAGAGAATTACAACATAATTCCTAACAAAATTTTGGTGATTTTTTTTTATGATTAATTAAGCTGCAAGTTGTTGCAATAATTAATTTGCGACGCGTGTCATGCAAATTTGTCCCCTTATATTGCAATTTTCAATGTTGATTAGATTCGTTTATTTTAGTCAATTTGGTGCACATTTTCAATATATGTAGTGCATTTTTTATTGTATGGGAATTTTTCTGGGGTTAACTTAGATGCTAAGTTTTTTTGGGGATAATTTTTGAACTGCAATTTATGGTCCTATTAACTGCAATTTTGTGCATTTTTAATGCACCGTCTTAATTTTGTTACTGGTTTTTGTAAGTTTTTAATTTTTGTTCAATTTTTTTTTTTAATTTCAGTTAAATTTGGTGTAAATTTGGAGTATACGTTGTGCAAAAAAATATTGGGGTGCTATTTTACAACATTTTGATTAACTTCGGTGCAAAGTTTTAACGTATGGACTGCATTATTTTGTTTTGGTGCTTTATTTTGACATTTTTGTAAAATTAGTTACAAGTGTTTCTTGGTTTATTTGGGTGAAAGTTAAAATATGGACTGCAATTGTAAATTTAGTTACAAGTGTTCCTTTGCATGTTTGATGGACTCATCACATATTATAATATATACGCCTGCACCAAAAGACAACAATAAAAGAACTTTTTTTTTGAAAAGAAAAAACTCAAACTACGACATTCCTTTGATAAATGCTACGATACGATAATAATAAATAATTCAAAGATTAGATTTGAATACCAAACAAATTAAGAAATATTTTTAAAAAAATACAGTATACAGATGCA
The DNA here is from genome assembly GCA_026898455.1 of Plectranthus barbatus. Lineage (NCBI taxonomy): Eukaryota > Viridiplantae > Streptophyta > Magnoliopsida > Lamiales > Lamiaceae > Plectranthus > Plectranthus barbatus. The sequence continues at coordinate 37,434 of JAPKLW010002027.1, forward strand.
AAATAGCACAACATTAACAAAAATATAGAAGGACTTTAAAAAAAATTGCAGCACTCTACAATGACTAATTAATAAACTTGCAAAAAAATTAAAAAAGAAATTGCAATACATACTATAAAAAAATGCATGAATAATAAACTTGCACCAAAATAAACCCAAAAAAAAAAAAAAAAAAAAAAACAGCACCGAATAAAAATGGAGGGCGAGGCGTTAATATCAGATATTTGTATCTGAAATCCGAATCCCAATCAGTTTTAGAAAAATACTAACTCCCAAAAAGTTATGCATTTATACAAATCGAAAGCAAAACAAATATATGAACCAAACAATATAAAATCTTAATTTGCGTTTGTAGTGATTTAGACAATCTCCATCCGAACTACAAAACACATTGCAGAACTGAAATCCTTTGCAACCAATTCCAAAACGCAAACGTAATTTGTATTTCCCAAACTGATTTTTTTTAATTTACACTTTAGACCCCAAATTTATATAATTCTACAAATTTTGTTTTAGTAATTTTGTTTAATTGTTATTTATTGCTTTAATAATGTGTATACATATAGATACTTATAATTTAATTATATTAATGTTATTATTTTATTAAAAACTAATGTATGATTAAGCAAGTGTGTAAATAAATTATGAATGATCACGACTATTTGGGACAGTACTTGGCGATTCAAAAAAGATAAGAAAATCAAAATCATATATTGATGTGCACCTAATTAGCATACTTTTAGGATATAATTAAATATGTAACAAATAAAATTACTAATAACCCCCTTTCTAGAGTAATTAACAGTAAATAAATTGAAAAAACAAAAATATCTCAACCATTTGATCAGAATATTCAACGAATTCAAATCCGTTCTTGTAAAACATATAAGATGCAGCTAATATGTATACACAAATAAATGGCCTTTTATTTATTGTTTGAGATCCGTAATGTAATGTGTATCAAGATATAATAAAAAGTTAAAATTTGTTAGGTCCCGAAATCAGAGAATATATAATGCAGCGAAAGTAAGTATAATATTTACACTTGTTATCCGAAACTGACTGAAATTCAGTTTCGGATTAATTATTAAAAAAGTAAGTTTAAGCTCAGAAAGTTATTAAGTTTCACAAGTATACACCTCAATACTTCGCTAATTATTGAAGGTTTTAAAGTAAGTTTGTGAACTTAAGAATACTGAAATGTAAAGTAAGCAAGTAAATGACTCAGGATATTATAGTGGTTCGGACTTAATATCCTACATCCACTCTTCTTAAATTAATCGGGAATCCACTAAGCTTGGTTACAAGTCTCCTTACGATCTATGAACAACCCATTGGCACTCCGTCCTTCGGCTTGCTGTCGTCACTCACCTAGGAACTCCTTGCTGACTTAGTTTTCATGTTGAAGTGAGGACGCACCCCGCAGCCTTCTTCGTGGAAGGTTGTATGTTCACTTGTTCTTCCCAGAACTGCTATGAATATTACTTAGGAAAGTAATATTCACCAAGTAGATAGCTTAAGGTTTAAGCTTAGCCTCTTGCTTTGAACCGCGTAGCACAGAATGATTAACTTGAGTTGGGAACTCAAGCCTCGTGAATGGAATCACGGAATATCAGAGAGCTTTGAGTAGAGAAAATGGTAGAGTGTCGACTTAGCTTTTCACATGTTTCAGATGAATAAAGTTCGTAACTCCTCTCTGTCGAGGTAGTCTTCTATTTATAGGCAGCCTTGGTCGACATTTGAATTATGTCTGTTAGACATATGATTTAAGTCGTTAGAGACATTGAGAATGTTGTTCAATCATAGCTCATGCTTTGACTTATCTGCTCTGCTCTCATCTGAAAAAGGTTACTTGCCTTGTACTTTCTACCTACTCTTGTCAGACAAAGTTTCAGTATGAGGAATCCAAGTATGGGACATCCTTATACTGACTTTTACTTAGCATTTACTCGCCATTAAGTCTGACTTTGATTTGCCTTGTGGTCCTCGTGCTTAAAGAAGAAAGAGTCTCCATACTGTCATTCCAAGAATCAGTATGGGCACCTCTTATACTAACTTCTTATAAGTCACTACGGTATACTCTATACTGACTTTCCAAGGTCAGTATAGGCCTCGACCATAGTTAGTAAAACCAAGTTTCACTCACAAACACCCCTTCAAATCTCGATCATCTTCCTTGCTTGATCTTCATCTTCAGTACCTAAGTTCTATTACAATACAAATAATCATATATATGGATTACTTTATAGAACTCTAGAAACTTAGTGCTAAAGTGTTAGGTATGGATGTAGAAATCCCACCTTTAATTTGATGTTTTGATGTGTCAAAACTGGATACCAAAGTTTAGGCCTTAGAGTTATTACCTCATGTAATCCTTGTATAGGACGATCGAGTTGTAATAGTCTAGGAAGAGAAGACTGTCAAACTGTGGAATAGTTTTTGAAGTAGAAGCCGTCCAGACGAGAATACTGTCAAGTATAATGGATGAGAAAATTGTGCAGAGTATTGGACGAGAAAAACTGTGCAGACAGTTTCTAAATTGTAAAGGAGCGTATAACAAAGAAAACTGTGGACACAATTTTCACTAAGAAACTGTCGAGAGGCACTCACAGTTTCAGACCAGGACCGTTTCACGTCAAAGAAATACGTGAAAAGCAAGATACCGAACAGTCATAAAAGAGCATTGAAGATTCAATGATAAAGAATAAAGATACAATCAGTTATGATTAAAGTACAACATTGTTCGAGTTTGACACAACAAGTGCAAACTGCTCCTGCAAAAAGCATGACAGTGATTCAGAAAAAGCAGATGAACAAGTCTACTTTACAGAAAAGAATGGACACTGATTGGACATCCTTCAAAATGTCTCTACCGGCAATTTTGTGTAGATTCAACTATAAATAGCAGAGACCAGAGAGACAACAACACGGATCAGAACGCTCAAAAACCTTGTCGTCACTCTGCCGAATTGAAAGCTCAATCATTTAAAACTCTCAAATGAGAAGGCATTAACTCTGTGGTTCATTTATTGATCACGAGGCATTATTGCTTAAGGAATCTTCAGAGATTGACTGTGTGACCTTTGTGTACACGAGGATTAAGTCTTTCGACTTAGTCTACTTTCTTGGTGTTCTTAAATTTTAAGTAAGAACACACCATCCTGATTCTCTAAGCAGAAGAAGGTTCTTACGGGATTTTGTCAATCTTTGTATGTTCTGGAAGAACTCAAACATCCACCCACCGGAGAAGGAGAAGGGAGGTTTGTTCTCGATCCATTTCTGACGATTGCCAGTTCTGAGAAGACTTCAAGGTGCCACCTAGCTTCGAGGAGCTGAAGAAGGCGTGAAGATCAACTATCTGGGCAAGTGATCCATTTTGTTGTGAAGGGTGGTTTTCACAACATTTGGCTATATATCGTGAGGATTATATCTTCATTACTTAGTGAATTATCGGATTAATTTCCGAAGAGTGGACATAGGACTTAAGGCTCCGAACCACTATAAATATCCTACCTCATTTACAGTTTTATTTAATTCTCGCACCCTACATTTTTATTTTGTGTTTTGAAACCTTCAACACTTCTCTAAGAGTGTTGAAGCGTATAATTGTTGACTGCATATAACTGTAAACTGGGTACCTAAAACTGCTGGCTAACACAAACTGTCTTTTTGAACTGTTGATAAAAACTGAGTCTCTAGTTTCAATCCGAACTGCCCGCATTAAGAGTGCATATAACTATTCTTATACTTCCGCTACATATTATTTCGTACTCTGATCTGGGACCAACAAGTGGTATCAGAGCCAGATTGGTCTTTTAGACTGTCCTTTTTTGTGTTGCTTTAGACCGGATCCATATTTCCTTGCACTCTTATTTGTTTGTTAAGTGGGATTAACGAGCATATTATATTGAGATAATGATGAATTATCCAAGCCTTCCCATGTACAACCCGAAGAAGTTCGCGGTATGGAAGAAGAGGTGTCTCATCAAGCTGAGAGCTCAACATCCAGAAATAGATGAAGTTTTGAAGCATGGACCTCTGAAGATCCAGAAGATTAATATCCAGCTCACATGAGGAGATGGCCAAGGTGGTGTCCAAATGGTAGATAAGCCTCCGGAGGAATGGACACTTGAAGACAAGAAACATCATTAGATTGATCCCATCGCACAAGAGATGATCATGCAATCTCTCCCAGAATCTCTCATGGACGAAGACATAAAGAACAACAGTGCCAAAGAATTATGAGACTGGATAAATGAGCTCACAAAGGAAACTGAAGCAATGAAGCGCAATAAGAAACAAATGTGCGTTGACAAGTATGAATCCTTCCAGATGCTGCCTGGCAAAACGATCAAATCAATGGAAGAAAGGTTCAACGCCATTGTCAGCGAGATGAAAAATCTTGGAAAAAAGAAAGTGTGGCTGACATGAACACCAAAATTCTTTCAAGAATGCCGAAGGAAGATTGGTTTGTCAAAATGACCAGTTTAAAGACCATGGATCTCTCGAAATTGTCCACCAAAGAACTGTTCGCCGATCTTCAAGCCCATGAATGAGATATTCAAATAGTGAACAAGAATGAAGCAGTTAGAACTCCTAACTCAGCAGCAAAAGGTGATGCTACATTCTTCGAAAAGAGAGATTTCCAAAGAAGACAAAAGGGGCCAGTTTAGTTCGAGAAAGCTGCCTACCAATCCTCACTAGCGAATGATACCTCCACCTCAGTTCAGAAGAAAGAAACTGACCTGTCAGTTGCCAAACTGGAGGAACAGATGAGGAATCTGGTCGTACTTCTCGAGAAGGCTAAAGGAAAAGGGAAGGAAGCTCAGTCCAGTGAGCAAAGGTTCACAAAGAGAGAGCCACATACGTGTTATGAATGCAACTCTCTAGATCACCTGAAGTACGAATGCCCTCTAGTTTCTCAGGAGGAGAGATACAGACTAAAGAAGGTGTCTGAAAGGATAACTTCTAAAGCTGTGGCCCAAGCAATGCTCAGAAGAACTGAAGCACCAGATGTGCCAGACCATGATGATGGCTATTACAAATCTGAGGATGAGAATTATGAGGAAGCACTCCTTGCCTTTATGGCAGCTATTGATGGAGATGTTACCGAAGAAGAAGACATCGCTTCAAAGTGCAAAATAGTGGTAACAACTCATCTACCCTCAACTCTTGCATCTACATGCTTTGAAGAAGATCTGAATTTTGTCGCTCAAATTCAGAAGATGTTTCTCTTGAAAAACATTATTAAAGAGGTAGAAAAATTTCATGAGATTAAAGATGCATTAGTTAGTGAAAATGCCTCATTGAAATCAGAGATTTCAGTTTTGACAGACGAAGTTGCAGAGACAAGGTCAATCAGTGAGGATTTTGAAAAACTCAAGGAAGAACATTCAAAACTCCTTAAAAATTTTGAAAATATTTCAAATAAATGTGATTCCTTGAAGAAAATTGAGCCTGTTAAATGCGAATGTACTTTGAAAAAGAGCGCAAGAAAATTAGAAGAAATTTTGAATGCTAAACAATCATCTGATAAATACGAAATTGGATTTTTGGAGCATCAACATGAAACGGTTTTGAGCAAACATGTTTCCACTTCAAGAACTAAGAAAACTTTTTAGGCTCTGTCAAAGCCAAACTTAGTTCAGGCACTATGTTGGAGAAAGGAGAAGTCAAATCCAAAGAGCCAGTTAAGCAAAAAGAAAAGACCAAATGCTGGTCAAAAATTGACCTAAAACTGGCACCTTGACAGGGAGCTCACACAGTTCGTAAACTGTACAAACCAACTGTCGAGAGGAAAACTAACTTTTCTTCAAGGCTGGATAAGCGTAATGTTCCATATGCAAGGAATCTAGTTTTACCAGCAAGAACGACTGAGCAACAAGTAAAAGTTGCAAGGATGTCAGTTCGACAACCGGATAGTAATCCGAGAAGCTATAATAGAACTCAGTTTTTTTTATAACAGTTATCCGAATAGGAGGAAAACCTATTTGATGCTTGAGTCGAGACAGTTTTACTCTCGAAAGAGTGTGATGGCTAAACACCCAAGAACAGTTTCTCGAGACTCTTTCCAGAACATCAGTTTCAGAAAGAGTTCACACACCACAACCTTTCCTAACATGCATTCAAATAGTATACATTATTTTAGAAGAAAGATTAACCAATCACTAAAGAGTGATTCAGTTTCACGAACTATAACAATGAAACAGGTTTGGATACCAAAAGGATGGATCCAGAAAACTGACTTTGCAGGACCCGAAAGGATGCGGGGACCTAAATGAAATTTTTTCTCTTGCAGGGACAAAGTTCTCAGAAGAAAGCAAGATCATGGATCTTGGATAGCGGGTGCTCAACACACATGACAGGAGAAATGGATCTTCTCAAGAATCTTGTGGTGTGCAGAGGACCATCTGTCACTTTTGGGAACAAGGCCAAGGGTCGAGTAGTTGGAAAATGATGCGTGGAGCACAATGGAATCATAATTCAGAACGTGTCCTTAGTCACTAATCTGAAGCACAATCTTATTAGCATAAGCCAGTTGAGCGAGAGTGGCTGCATTGTTAGTTTTGAAGAATCAGAGTGCCACATCATAGACAAGCTGACCAACGAGACCAAGATCTGAGGAATAAAAAAAGGAGGTCTTTACGTTGTAGACTGGTCCAGTGGAGAAGAAGGAACCTGCCTTCTGGCGCACAGTTCCTCAGATGGAGTAAACTGGCTATGGCACAAAAGACTAAGTCACCTGAACTTCAACTCGATCAGACATCTATCAAAACATAATTTAGTTGAAGAACTGCCACAGAAGAAGTTCCAAAAGGAAGGAGTCTGTAAAGCTTGCTTGCTCGGGAAACAGACAAGAGCTTCGTTCAAGAACAGGCCAGTCACAGCAAGCACGGACCGGATCTTGGAATTGCTCCACATGGATTTTTTTGGTTCAATTACTCCACCCACAATTGGAAGAAAAAAGTATACATTAGTAGTTGTTGATGACTACTCAAGATATACGTGGGTGGTGCTGCTCAAGTCCAAGGACGAAGTCAAAATTCAGCTGCTAGAACTAATTACCCGTCTTCAGAATGACAAAGGGGTAACAGTTAAGAGGATAAGGTCCAACAATGGAACAAAATTTTGCAATGGACCCCTCATGGATTTCTGCACTGAAATTGGAATTGGGCATGAGAAGTCTACTCTAAGAACTCCTCAACAAAAAACCCTTGCTGAGTGGAGGAATAGAACACTCAAAGAAGCAGTGAGGACCATGATGGCAGAAACCGATCTCGAAAAAAGATTTTGGGGAGAAGCCTTGATGACAACTTGCTACACGCAGAATCGAAGTGCATTCAACACGCGACTGCACAAGACTCCTTATGAGATCTACAATGGTCGTAAGCCTTCTATAGCTCATCTTCGTGCTTTCGTTTCTCCATGTTATATTCACAACAATGGGAAGTCCAAATTGAATACCTTCAGCCCTAAGGCTGATGATGGTGTGTTCCTAGGTTATGGACACCCTTCATACAAGGGATATAGGGTATTCAATAAGATAACCCAACTTGTGGAAATAACATGTCATTTTATTTTTGATGAAGCTACTCTAGAGCGCAGGACACTACAAGAACTGGGTTTGGAAAATCATGAGATCAAGGATGTAAATGAGGAACATAAAACTAATCTTGATCATAATCAAACAATTCCCTTGACTAGATCTATGAATGATGATCTTGAGACTCCAGCTGCCACGGCTGGACCCCAACAGTCGAGAGGGCCAATGATGCTAACGTCATTGCTGAGGCCATAAAGTTCATTAACATAGAAGATCAAAATGAAGAGAAGCTCCCTGAAGCCAACACAACAGGTTTGGAAGCAGAGCAACCTGATACCAAGGAAGTCAACAATGAGGCTGCTGAGGAAGCAACTCCAACTGACGAGCCAGTTGCAATTTAGAATCCAGCTGCTGCTCAGAACCCAGTTCCGGAACAAGGAAGTGATCAGTTCCAGGACTAAAAGATGAATCATCTCATGAGGAACCTCCAGCAGTTTTTGAGACTCCAGTTGCTCACGCTGAAGCCATAACTGTAAAGAAGCCTAATTGGCTATGAGATCATCCTATTGAAGCCATCCTGGATGATATCGGGAATCCTGTTTGAACCAGACAAGGCACTGCATTGATGTCTTGCTTCATATCGCAAATTGAACCTGTGAAGATTGCTGAAGCTCTTCAATCAACGGATTGGCTTAATGCGATGCAAGAGGAACTAAGAGAGTTCACTCGCAACAATGTGTGGTATCTAGTGGGTAGATCTACACATCAGTCTGTGATCAGTACCAAGTGGGTCTTCAAGAACAAAAGAGATGAGACTGGTACTATTGTTCGAAACAAAGCAAGATTTGTTGCCAAGGTTTACGCACAACGCGAAGGGATAGACTTCGACGAAACATTCACACCAGTTGCCAGGCTGGAAGCTATTTGAATGTTCTTGGCGTATGCAGCTTATCACAACTTCACAGTTCTTCAAATGGATGTGAAGAATGCCTTCCTTAATGGTGAATTAAAGGAAGAGGTCTACGTCGAACAACCCCCAGGTTTCGAGCAAGGAAACTAAGTCTACAAGCTAAGGAAATATTAAGGTCATTAGGGTTTTGTATAGAATAGTTGTAAATGATCTACGTCCACTCCTTAGCCGATTCGCTAAGATTTTCACTAAGAAGGTATACGGTGTACAAAGAGTTGCCTTTCCAGTAAAGCAGGTAGCCGACGTTTGGTCTGGCTACTTCACGGCTATCTTCCAATACCCCAGACTTCTCAGGTGTGGCTCTGGCTGAGTCAAGGGCGCACCTTTGTCAAACTCGCTTTTACCACTTTTGGAAGATTTAAAGTTTCTTCCGAACTGTCCTTCGTTTGCCGCTGAATGCCCGTCCTAATCAATTCCCTTTTAGTGAACTGATTGTTGGATGCTTTCAATAAAGAAAGTGATCCCAATGATTGAAGATTCTTGAATCAAGTCAAGAATCTCTCAAATGAGTGTCAGAAGTTCAGTGAAGACACTCTAGTTGTTGAAGGCTTTCAATGTCTTTGTATCGTGCCTTTCAACAGACTGCTCTCGAGGTTTTTGCCTTTTTGTCTTTTTGTCTTTTTTTGGAATCTCTCGAGTGTGAGTTCGTGTATAAATGAGCAGCTATTTCTCTTTCTTTTGACTTGTCTTTTATAGTTGGGAGATTTAAAACTTGAATCTCTATTTCCGTTAGACACAACGGATCTTTCATCTTAATGCAGGTAGACTTTCACCAACTTTTCTGACTTCGTACAGGCTTTTCCGACCTACTTCTGACAAGTCTAGTCCACGCGCATTTGTTGGTCAGAACGACGGTGTAGCAGCCGTTGTGCTTTCGCTTTGCTGAGCTTCTCCGGAACGATTTGCTAGTTTTCATTTAGCATTCTGCTAGACAAGATGCTATCTGCGCATCCAATGCTTATCTGCTACCTTGGACTTCGGATTGCTAACGCCTTTAGCAATCTGTGACGTGTTAGCAAATGCTGACTCCTCAGCATTCTGCTACCACTAGCCTTCTTCCTTCTTTAGCATTCTCTGATGTTTGCTGGAAGTGCTTCTATCAACCTAATCTATTACAACTCAATATTCACCCTATACAGGACATTGCAAGAGTCGCTAGACTATGCTAAAGTTCAGCAATGATCGACCATCTACTAAGGTTTGATCCAACAAAACCTTTTTTCAATATAGTCCTAAGGGAGATTCAGGAATAATTTCCCAACACCATCGGATCGATAGGTTCTCCTTCTTCATTAAGAGTGATCTGAGAATTGGTGCTCATAGGAATTCTCAAGGACTTCGTCTTCTTCGGACAGAACTTGCTGATCAAGTCTTGAGTATACTTCTTTTGACTAATGAAAATCCCTTCATCTGATTGATAAACTTGCAATCCAAGGAAATATGTCATCTTGCCCATCATACTCATTTGAGATTTATTCTGCATCATCTGGGCAAACTTCTCACATAGCTTGGTGTTTTTGCTACCGAAGATAATATCGTCTACATAGATTTGAACAAGCTGGATGTCCTCTCCATCCTTTATCTTGAACAGGATTCGATCGATTGCACCCTTTTCAAATTCATTCTTGAGTAGAAACTGGGAGAGAGTTTCATACCAGCTCTAGGTGCTTGCTTCATTCAAACTTTGATTTTCGGCTAGCCCGGCGCCCTTGTTCATTTGAAGTTTTGTTTAATGGATATTTTCTCGGGGTTGCTAACTCTTTTTGATCAATCAAAACCCCTTCCCAAACTGCTCCGTCAGGCTTTCGCCCATTGCGGAAGACGTATCATCCAAATCATTGGTCCGGTACTAGATGTAGCCTTTCCGCCAGGCCTATTCGCTGGGATAAAGCCTTTCCTTTGCAGGGGGATTATTTTCCCTCGCTCTCAGTTACTCCCTCTGCAAATCCCAAGCTTGTCTATGAAGAGCACCGGTCAATTCCGCTTTGGGGCCACCCCTTACTCTACCATTATTATAGAATCTCGTAGATCCGACCATTCTCTACCAGAATTCTGATTTATTCTCAAAGCGGCGAAGAAATAGATTCATCATTCCACTCCAAAGTTCCCAGTGAAAACCAACCAAGATTTTTTTGATTCCGCTTTCTATTAATATTATTAATATTTTTTTTAATTCGTTATTCAAATACGACCTAAATGAAATGTGAAATTCTTGAGTGGTCTACTTCCCTTCGAATGAGAAATCCCTTAATTCTTAATTAGATAATTAGAATTAAAAAATTAAAATGAAATTAAAGAATACCTTGGAATTCAAATTCATAAGGGATTTACTTGTCTATGTATTGTTCCATTCGATCTGTTAGGTCCCTACTTAACCTCGACGGTTATGCCACAATGCCCTTAGCCTCTCTAAAAGCACATTCTATAAGAACTTCCTAATGTTAAGCCACACCAGAAGGGCGGACGACAAGAAGGATGTCGGAATCCGGAGGAAGACTGCGGAGGGCAATCAGAAAGAGGCAAGGCTAGGCTTGGGCAGATGGGTAGAATAGGCGAGCAAGTACAAGTATTAGTAGTATAACAAACTTACCGACTTCTTTTGAGTCGCTTAGGACCTAGATCCTAGTTTTTCCTTGCACTATTACGGTTTTTGTATTTGTGTTTGACGAAGCTCAGGTCAAGATAATCAAAATGATGAATCATGCTCTTCCAAAGTACAACAAGGATGGGTTTGAAAGCTGGAAGAAGAAGGCCATGATCCAGCTTCAGAGCATACATCCAGAGATGAGGGACATACTCGAGAATGGCCCTATTGAGATCTTGAAGGTTAACACCGCACCACCTGGACCTGCTGATGGTCCACCCCGTCCTGAGATGGTGACAAAGCCCTATAAGGAGTGGACCTTGGAAGACAAAAAGAGGGGCCAGCTGGAGTATCTCGCCATGAAGCTAATCATGGATTGTCTACCTCCCCTGATGGCTGAAAAATCCCTAGACTATAACACAACCAAAGAGATGTGGGAGTACATATGTGAAAGCTCTCAGGAAACAGAGCAAATGAAGCGGAATAAGCTCCAAGTAGCTGTGGACAAATACGAGTCATTCGCTATGGTTCCTGGTGAAACCATTCAATTAATGGAAGAAAGGTTCAACACAATCATATGAGAACTCAAAAACGTGGGCAAGACCTATGATAAAGGGGAAATGAATAACAAAATTATACCCAAGGTTTATCCCAGAAGTGACTGGTTTGTCAAGATGACAAGCTTAAGTGAGAAGGATCTAGTAATATGTCTACTGCTGAAGTTTTCTCACACTTAAAGGCTTATGAATTCATAATTCAGCAGTCAAAGAAGAACGAGGCTGCTATAGTGCATCCTAATGCAACTAGTGCTGGAACTCATGAGGATGTAGCATATTTTGTCAAAAAGGATGGAAGCAAATGGAAATCTCCCAGGAAACCGTTCCATAACCAGGAGAGATCAGCCTCAGCAACAGTACCAACAAAGGAGACTCCCTCAACTTCTAGTTCGAATTGTGAAGATCAAAAGATAAACGAGTTGGAGGTGCAGATGAAGAAATTACAGAAGTTGATCTTGGAAGCAAAGACTGAAAAGGAGACGAAGGCAACCTCAACTCAGCGCTCTACTGAGAAAAAGACCAGGACGTGTTTTGAATGCCAATCTCTTGATCATCTGAAGCATGATTGTCCAAGGGTGAGTCCTGAAGAGAGAGAACGTCTGCGTCAAAAATTTGAGAGGCGAGCTGTTCGAGCAGTAACAAAGGCGTTGCTAACACGGACATGAGTCCCAGATATTCCTGACAATGAAGAGGAATATTACCCTACTGACGAGGAAGAGGAAGCCTTGATGGTGTTCATGGCAAGAATCGTTGAGGATGGTGAACTATCTGCTGATGCTGAGCAACCTTTCGAATCGGCTCTAGCAGTCGACAATCAGGAGGTAACATCTATTGCTAATACATCAAGCTCAGCACACATACTTGAATCGGAGGATTCCTTCTTGGATTCCGAGGAAGATTATCTCACAAAATTTTCATTAGAACTTTCGAAGGTATACACCTTGAAAAATGCTATCGTAAAGGATAACACCTCACTCAAGAAAAAAGTTATATCCCTGACCGATGAAGTCGAGAGACTAAGGTCCGATAGTAAGGATTTATCAAAACTAATAGCTGAATTTTCTGTACTTTTTTGAAAACTTCAAAAATCTTGAAAGAGAAAATTTGGTTCTAAAAATTAAGGCTAATGAAAAGTGTATCTGCAAATATACGACAAGCCAAGATATTCTAAATAACCTGGTTAGCCGACAGAGACGTCACGGTGACCGATCTGGAATAGGGCACAGTCGTAATAGCGATACAGAAACTTCGAAGCAAACAAAGAATATTAATTTTGTTTCAGCGGGAAAATTATTTGCTGATGGTAAAGGGACAGATGAAATGTTTGCTGAATCGTCAAATACTAGAACAAATGCTAAGCAGATTACTCAGCAAAGTGTCAAACAGACTGCTGGATGCAAGCAGAGCGTCAAGCACAATGCTAGACCTCAGCAAAAAGTCAAGCAGAATGTGAGACTTCAGCAGAGTACCATAAGATATGTTGGATCTCAGCAAAGTACTTATCAGAAATCTGCTAAGCAGATGTATTCAGCAGAATCAAGGACAAAGGCTGAGCATTATGACTCAAATGCTAGGAAGCCAAATCCTAACTATGCTAGGGGTAAACAAATTGCATATCATTCAGTGAAACCCCAATACCATCGTTACAAACCACATAGGAAAAACACCTGTGTGAGGCTTGAGTCCAGATATGAATATCATCAAAGGACGATGAAGGCAAAGAAGCACAACGCACAACCACATGCATACACACATCAAAAAGTTGAGAAGGTTGTCAAAAATGATCTCAAGGAGAAAACCTTGAAGATTACTAAAATGTGGGTTCCGAAAGGAGCAATGACTCAAGCTAATCCTTCAGGACCCGATGCTAAACAGGGACCTAAATCAACCTAATTTCTTTTGCAGGATCAGGATCCAGGTGCAAAGACATCAGGCATGTCAAACGAGTGGATCCTGGACAGTGGTTGCTCGGCGCACATGATGGGGGACGAGGAGCTGTTCTCAGACATTCAGAAATCTTATGGTCCTTCTGTTGTGTTCGGAGATAACAGCGAAGGCAGAGTACTTGGCAGAGGATGTATAGAGCGTAATGGGCTAAGGATTGTCAACGTTGCTCTTGTATCCAACCTCAAGCATAACCTGCTAAGCATAAGCCAGCTATGCAAAAATGGGTATACTGTATCATTTATTCATTCTGGTTGCTCTATTGCTGATAATGTTACAGGAGAAGTGAAATTCGAGGTATCCGGAAAGGTGGTTTGTATGTTGTTGACTGGCAAAGTGGCCAACAACACTCATGCTTCTTTGCTTTGAGCAAGGAGGAAACCACTTGGCTATGGCATAAGAGGTTAAACCATTTGAATTTCAAAACCATTAACCATATTGCCAAGAATGAGCTTGTTGCAGGTCTGCCTGCTGACACATTTAGAAAGGAAGGCTTATGCAAAGCCTGCCAACAAGGGAAGCAAACCAAAGCATCATTTCATTCCAACCCAGAAAAGGCTACCTCAAGCAGGATCCTTGAGCTATTGCACATGGATCTATTTGGCCCAGTCACCCCACCCACTGTAAGTAGAAAGATATATACTCTTGTGGTGATTGATGACTATTCTAGGTATACATGGGTTCGTCTGCTCAAGACCAAGGACGAGGTGAAGCTCATTCTGCCTGAGCTGATTCTCAAGGAGCAAAACAGTAAAGAGGTTACAATGAAGAGGATCCGATCGGACAATGGTACCGAATTCTGTAATGGAATCCTCATGGATTTTTGCGCAGAGGCTGGTATCGTTCATGAGAGGTCCACTGCTAGGACACCTCAGCAGAATGGTCTAGCAGAGAGAAGGAATCGGACACTGAAGGAGGCAATGCAGTCTATGCTAGCAGACTCTGGATTACCTGCTAAGTATTGGGGAGAAGTGGTGATGACGACCTGCTATACGCAGAATCGAAGTTCCATTACCGGCCGATTCAACAAGACTCCTTATGAAGTATATAACGGTCGTAAGCCTAATCTAGATCATCTTCGTGCTTTTGGTGCAACATGTTATATCCTTAACAACGGAAAGTCAAAACTTAACACTTTCTCGCCTAAGTCAGATGAGGGTGTACTTCTTGGATATGGTCACCCCACTTACAAAGGTTATAGAGTGTTAAATAAGACTACTGGAATTGTGAAAATAACATGCAATGTTATTTTTTATGAATCTACTTTAGTGTGCAGAGCTATAAAAGAGACGAGGGATAACAATCATGAGGCTAATGATGTCCATGGTCAATCTATTCTGAATTCTTTTGAGAACTTAAGTTTTGACCCGACTAAGCCTATGAGTGATTGCAATCCAATCCAGACACGTTCAGCAGGAGATCAGACTGCTGATCAGGCCAGTGATGCTAACGATCGCGCTGAGGCCAACTCTAAACAAGATATCTTTGAGTTGTTTGATGATGAAGATGAGGAGATATCAGATTCTCCTCCCGTTGCTGAAGGAGAAGGTGTTGCTGAAGGTATTGGCAGGGGAGCTGCTGAGACTCCAGTCGCTGAAGTACCTATTGGAGAGATTCCTGTTCATGAAGTTCCTGTAGCAGGAGCTCCGGTTGCTGAAGAAATTCCTGTTGCTGAAAATCAAACAACTGACATTCCAGATGCTGAGCACCAGGCAGGTGCTGAGGAGAATGTGAGAGCAGATAATGATCGAGCAGGAGAAGGAAATGCTGGAGGACCAATCAGACCAGCATGGTTGCGTGCTCATTCTCTTAAAGATGTTCTTGGAGATATTAATGATCCTATTCTAACAAGACAAGGCTCCGCGATGTTTGATTGTTATTTATCAAGTGAGGAACCAACCAAGGTAGAGGATGCTCTTCGAGATCCAGACTGGGTGAACACTATGCAAGAGGAGCTTGCTGAATTCACTCGCAATCATGTATGGGATCTGGTAGATAGACCAGAGCATCAGAATGTTATCGGCACCAAATGGGTGTTCAAGAACAAAAAGAATGAATCAGGCATTGTGGTTAGAAATAAAGCGCGTCTTGTAGCTAAAGGTTATAGACAATGTGAGGGCATTGACTATGATGAGTCATTTGCTCCAGTAGCCCGACTGGAAGTAATAAGACTATTCCTTTCATATGCTGCACACCATGAATTCTCGGTCATGCAGATGGACGTTAAGAGTGCATTCCTGAATGGCGAGCTCAAAGAAGAGGTCTATGTTGAACCACCACCAGGATTTGAGCATGGAAATCAAGTGTATAAGCTAAGAAAAGCCTTGTATGGCCTAAAGCAAGCACAACGAGCTTGGTATGGAACTTTATCTAAGTTTCTGCTCGATAATGGATTCAAGAAGGGGAGGATTGATCAGACTCTCTTTCATATTGAAGATAAAGGAAGCATTCTACTTGTTCAGATTTATGTTGATGATGTTATTTTTGATTTGAAGAATCAAGATCTCTGTGACAGATTCTCCAAGCTAATGATGAGTAATTTTCAAATGAGTATGATGGGGAAGATGTCATACTTCCTTGGACTTCAAGTTCAACAATCCAGCGAAGGGATTTTCATCCATCAAAGGAAGTACACGCGTGACTTAATAGCAAAATATTGTCTAGAGAAGACCAAGAGTGTGCGGATCCCCATCAGCAATACGTGCATAGCAGCTCTTGAGAAAGAAGGAGAGGATGTAAATCCTTCTCTGTATCGAGGGATCATCGGTTCTCTGCTATATCTTACTGCCAGTAGAACAAATATCTCATTTTCTGTAGCAAGATATCAGGTCAATCCTAACAAAACGCATCTAGATACATCAAGGCGAATTGTCAGATATTTGAAGTGCACAAAAGGCCTGGGAATTTGGTATCCAAGAGCCGATAGTCTAACTCTGAGTGGTTATTCAGACTCTGACTTTGGAGGGTGCAAAATTGATAGAAAAAGCACCAGGGGCACTTGTCAATTTCTTGGACACAAGCAGATCAGCTGGTTCAGCAAGAAGCAGCATTCGGTAGCAACGTCGACCACCGAAGCAGAGTATGTTGCAGCTGCTAGTTGTTGCTCGCAAATCTTATGGGTTCAACAACAACTTCAGGATTATGATATTTCTCCTGAATGTGTGCCAATTTACTGCGACAACAATAGTGCTATAAGCATCACAAAGAATCCCGTACATCATTCTAGAACCAAGCACATCGATATTCGACATCACTTTATTCGTGATCATCAGGAGAAGAAGGATATCGATATTAAATATATATGCACGGAGGATCAAATTGCTGATATATTCACTAAGCCTCTAGCAGAGACCAAATTCAAGGAATTGTGCATAAAATCGGGCCTGATGGAATTTGACGATGCTGTGGATGAATGAGATGCTATTCTCATTCTTTCTGGACTTATTAGATTTCGTAAAAGAATCATACTTATTTCAGCATACGACTATCAAGTGGCTGAATGCTTCTACTGAAGAAAAATTTGCTAGGACAATAACAGAAGTGAAGACTTTGCTAGTCAACTCGTGATGAAGAATTTGCTAAGAAGTCAGCAGACAAGTTGTTTGCTTAGCAAAATGTCTAAAGATAAAGATCAGATTTTCTTGAAGATTAACATTTTTTTGTGCTATTTTGGAGGCATTTACTGAAAATCACTTTGTTGATTTGCCGAAGTTATGAAGCTATACATTCTTAAAATGGAATTTGCATGCGAGATACAAAATGGAAAGCACTAATACTGCAAAATGATTTCATTCTATTCAAAAGAGGGGACACCTACATCATTAAAAGGAAAGATCAACAAAAGCAACAACAAAGTTCAAATATTTTTAGAAAGGCGGACGAGGCTTGTAGGGGTAGAAGTCAGCTCCCAAGAGATTGGATAGGCCTACAACAATCTCGGGAAAGTTTTGCTCCAGCAACCAGCTAAGATGCATCCCGTTCAGAAGGGGCACGGGAGGATAGAGCCGAACGCACTCCCGGACACCATCGAAGACAAAGCTGGCCCAGTCAACCGCGGCTACATTGTCCATGGCCATCATAACCTGCCATACCTTCCTGGAAAAAGAGAGATCGTACAGATCTTCCCCTAGCAGTATACCATGAGCGATGCGGAACATCACCCAGTACGGAGTCAGAAGACCAGAGGCTGGAACAGTAGGGCTGAACTCGAAGAGGGGAGAATGACACCATTTCTCCCATGACAACCACTCTGGGGCTACCTCCATCCCACGGTAATCAAGCACTGACAGCGGACCTCAAGGGAGACCGAAATCCTGAGAGAAAGTGTCGGGGGACCAGTGAACGAGCTTGCCGCGGAAAACCCCATTAATAGCATCCTGTTCAGCATGACAGGAGCTGAGGAAATCTTGCAGAAGTTCCCTTTGGAAGCGGTGAGGGGTGGCGCACACGAACTGCGCAAGTCCACCCCACTACAACGACGCCATGACCTCCTCGGCCATGGCGTAGTCCTCTTCATAGTAAGCATAAAGGCTTGACTCATCCAGAATTTGATTGATTCGGATCTCTAAGGCTCGTCCAAGTGAATACATTAGCACAAAGAGAGAAGTTTTGAAGAAGGAAGTTTGCAGATTGAGAAAAGATCAGAGATGAAAATTTGTGGTGTTTGGGTTCATCACTAATGAGGATATTCATAGGGAAATTGATAATCATGATGAATCATCATGACTGGAAGGAAAATCTGTCAGAAGATCACAAAAGATCGGAGATGGAAATCCTCAGGCTCTGATTTTGAAGGAGAATCTGGTGAGGTATTTGATGCCAAAACTCTTAGACAGTTTCCCACCATCAAGAATGAGCTACTAAGGATTCCATTTCATGGATTGCCTGCCAAGCTTTTTCGCTCGAGGAGGGTAGCTCAATGGTGTGCATCTGTCTCCCTTGATGATGAATTAAATGCTGATCTCCGTGATTGGAGTGATGAGATCTTGGCATTTGTGGATCAAGAGGTCAAGAGGGACATTGTCGGGGTTTTCTATGTTGAGATTGATGAAGCAACAGACGGAGGCAAGTTACTTGGCAAACAACTCCTGCGATGGAAAACTTATGACTACATAATGCATGAATTGTGCTTTGAAGAGAGGATGACTACCATTTCCAGGAAAGGCCTGAACTTTTGGCTTACAGAGGAAGCTTGGGCAAATGAATGGATGGATCAGCCCCTTGCACAAAGCAGTACACAGATCAACAAGTGATTGAGAGATTGAAGGCCATTCGTGCTCATAGACTATTTTCTGCATCCCTCTCGCTGCCCCCATCAACTTTTGCTCCGGATGAACGCTCTGTAGCACATCTTCAGTTAACCAAGCATCAAAGGACTGCAGTTGATGCTTATCAGAAAAGGAAAGTCGCATATGAGGAGAAGATGCGAGTGAGAAGTTTAGAGCTAGCCGCTCTTGAACAAGCTAAGGAAGAAGAGGCCAAGAGATAAGATTATCTTAAAATGATTGCATTTCAGAAAGACTTTACTCGAGCTGCTACCTCACTTCAAGCTTCAGAGGCTCATGGTTCTGTTCCAGAACCCAATCAGAATGTGGTGCACGATTTAATGGACGTTGATCACAATGTGGTTGTTGAGGAATCTGCTAACCCAACCACAGAGGAAGTTACTACTCAAAGCCTTGAAATTGCTGTTCCAGAATCTGCTGTGATAACAGTAGAGGGTGGAGATGGTGCGGATCCTACTGCAGCAGCAGGGAATGAAATGGTTATTTCCGAAACCCCCATTGCTGCTGAGCCTATACAAGTTAACATCCAGTCCCTTGTTGTTTCCCTACTCAATACAGCACTACATCAACGTGACATTCAACAAGCTAGATTTGTTGAAGAAGTCCGAAAGGAGGTTGCTGATGTATGAGGAGCAGTCTCTGGAGTTCAAACTTCTATCACCGAGGTTCAGCAAAAGGTTGTTCAAGTCACTGAGAAGATCACCCATGTGGAGGAAGCCGTCTCTACGGTACAAACGAATGTGGTGACTCTTAAAGTAGATCTTGATGAGCACTAGTCCTTTTCCACTTCTGTTTTGGATGCGCTCAAAGAGGAGGAAGAACAAAGGATTGCTGAGCAAGCAAGGGTAAAAGCAGAGAAAGCAGATCTGGCGCGAAAAGAAAGGGAATTCGAGCGTACCATGCTGGAAAAATGGATGGAGTTAGAAGCAAAGCAGAGAGCAGACCATCAAGCGCATATGGAGCGTATGGAGAAACTTATGGCTTTAACAATGAAGAAGGTCGAATCCCTTGAGAAGCCAAAACCTCCGCCTGACGCCCAGAACTAAGGTCATCTTTATCTGTTGCTCTTATTTGGTCCTGTTTCTATTTTTTTGTTGGTCCTGTCTCTATTTTTTGTAATTCTGAGTGATTTCATTGTACTTTTATTTCAAAATCATATATAAAATCATCAGATTCGTGATAAAATCTCATTGTCCACTTCTGATTTTTCGTGTGCGTACAATGGTTGAAATACACTCTCTGTGTATTCAACAAATTTGAATGTGGATGATATGTTTTAGTTAGTTGCTGATTGGTTGATAAATGCCTGCTGTTCTTAACACTGCTAGGATTTCTAGCTTATCTTCTTTGCAGCATTTATTTATATTTTTATTGAGCGAGAATATCTCCCAACACATTTTAAGGGGGAATTTTTTTTAAAACCAATCATTTTGCTAAGGACTAATAGCTAGTAAGATTCTGAGATAGTTTGTCTAGCAATTCTACTTGTAACTCAAAATTTTTCCATGCTAAGTCTCAGCAATCCTTAGTAAGCTTTGATCGCACCAAAAAGGGAGAAATTGTTGGGAAATTATTCCTGAATCTCCCTTAGGACTATATTGAAAAAGGTTTTGTTGGATCAAACCTTAGTAGATGGTCGATCATTACTGAACTTTAGCATGGTCTAGCAACTCTTGTAATGTCCTGTATAGGGTGAATATTGAGTTGTAATAAATTAGGTTGATAGAAGCACTTCCAGCAAACATCAAAGAATGCTGAAGAAGGAAGAAGGCTAGTGGTAGCAGAATGCTGAGGAGTCAGCATTTGCTAACACATCATAGATTGCTAAAGGCGTTAGCAATCCGAAATCAAAGTTAGCAAACAAGCATTTGATGCGCAGATAGCATCTTGTATAGCAGAATTCTAAATGAAAACTAGCAGATCGTTCCGGAGAAGATCAGCAAAGCGAAAGCACAACGGCTGCTACACCGTCGTTCTGACCAACCAACGCGCGTGGACTAGACCTATCAGAAGTAGGTCGAAAAAGCCTGTACAAAGTCAGAAAAGCTGGTGAAAGTCTACCTGCATTAAGATGAAAGATCCGTTGTGTCTAATGGAAATAGAGATTCAAGTTTTGAATCTCCAACTATTAAAGACAAGTCAAAAGGAAGAGAAATAGATGCTCATTCATACACGAACTCACACTCGAGAGATTCAAAAAAAAAGACAAAAAGACAAAAAGGCAAAAAGCTCGAGAGCAGTCTGTTGAAAGGCACAATACAAAGACATTGAAAGCCTTCAACAACCAGAGTGTCTTCACTGAACGTCTGACACTCATTTGAGAGATTCTTGACTTGACTCAAGAATCTTCAATCATTGTGATCACTTTCTTTATTGAAAGCATCCAACAATCAGTTCACTAAAAGGGAATTGATTAGGACGGGCATTCAGCCGCAAATGAAGGACAGTTCGGAAGGAACTTTAAATCTTCCAAAAGTGGTAAAAGCGAGTTTGACGAAGGTGCACCCTTGACTAAGCCAGAGCCACACTTGAGAAGTCTGGGGTATCGAAAAATAGCCGTGAAGTAGCCAGACCAAACGTTGGCTGCCTGCTTTACTGGAAAGGCAACTATGTGTACACCTTATATCTTCTTAGTGAAAATCTTAGTGAATCGGCTAAGAAGTGGACGTAGATCATTTGATCCAA
This sequence comes from Plectranthus barbatus, assembly GCA_026898455.1. Classification (NCBI taxonomy): domain Eukaryota; kingdom Viridiplantae; phylum Streptophyta; class Magnoliopsida; order Lamiales; family Lamiaceae; genus Plectranthus; species Plectranthus barbatus. Next base: position 59,002 of record JAPKLW010002027.1, read on the forward strand.
CCACTATAAACCCTGTGTCATTGCTTTACATACTGTTTTATTGGTTAATGTGCAACTGTGATTTGAAACCTAGCAACAAAGTTGCTAGCGTATATCTGCGAAACAACTTAAGTAAACTCGAACAAACCCTATTTGAAAATAACCTAAAGTGCAAGTGAACGTTATATTATTCCGCTGCATTTCGTGTTTGTATTTTATCGCTACCATGACGACTCTGATCTCTGGGACCAACAGATTGCTTATCGAGGAATTATCGGATCACTATTGTATCTTACTACCAATAGACCTGATATATCTTATGATGTGGGAGTGTGCGCAAGATTCTAGGTGAATCCTAAGAAGTCCCACATAGAAGCAGCTAAGAAGATCATGAGATATCTCAAGAAGACTGAGTCTTTAGGTATTTGGTATCCCAAAACTGATGGAATCATGCTGAATGGATTCTCGGATTCAGATTTTGGAGGCTGCAGAATTTATCAAAAAAGCACAAGTGAAACCTGTCATTTTTTAGGTCACAAACTGATCAGCTGGTTCAGCAAGAAGAAACATTCGATGGCTACATCGACCACTGAGGCTAAATATGTTGCAGCTGCCAGCTGCTGTGCTCAAGTGCTTTGGATAAAGCAGCAGCTTAAGGATTATGGAGTAGAAATTGGATGTGTTCTTATTTACCGTGACAATAATAATGCAGTTTGTATTTCAAAGAATCTAGTTCTACATGCCAGGACGAAGCATATTGATATTCGTCATCATTTCATTCGAGATCATGTTGAAATAAAGGATATCTCGGTGGAATATATGAGGACGGAGGACCAGTTAGCGGATATCTTCACTAAAATGCTACCTGAGGCTCGTTTCAAAGAGCTGTGCATCAAACCAGGTCTTCTGGAGTTTGATGAAATCTCAAAGGAAAGAGATGAGAACTGATTGGAACGATTTTGCTCAATATTGAAGCCAAAAGGAAAATGACTATTTTCATTCATTAGAGAACAAGAGCGATACAACGTTCAAGAAAAACAGAAGGAGGTTACATAAATTCATAAAAGGTTATTTTGGAGGAAGCCAGCTGGTGGGCACCCATCTGGAGGGTTAGTAGTCGGATCCAACCAGATTCGACGAACCTTCTTTGATGTATGGGATCCGCTTCTCCAGAAGCCAACTCAGTTGTATGTCGTAGGGGATAGTAACTTCAGGCAACTTCTGCAAAGCGCTCTTCAGGCGGTCGAAGATGAATCCTGCCCAGTCCATCTCACTTTGATCCTCGAACGCTATCATTGCCTTCCAAACAAATGGCGTAAAGTCAGTTTCATCAGAAGAATTGCAGATCTCCATCTGGTTAATGACGTTATAAGACTCCTTGTAGTGCAGCTCGAGGAACCCACTTGACACAGTTAGAAGGAAGTCAATGTCCCACACTCTCCAATCCTGCCAAACAATCCAATCCGGTGCTGTCTCCTCGTATTGATACTGTAGAACCGGCGTTCCACTGCAAGGAAGCCTGAACTATTCTGCAAAACAATCAGCTGACCAGAAGAATTCCTCCTCATTGATATTGCAACAGATCTCCTCATCGGATACTGTGGCATTGTAGGTATCCAACTTGAGCGAATCTATATGGAAGGAATGAGGCATTATGGTTACAAAGCGCTCAAGATCGTTCGCCCTCATGTTTCCCATCACCCCTTCGTGAACTTCTGGAATTCTCCAGTACTGCGCATAAAGTCTTTTCTAATCCAAAATCTTGTTCCTTTGGATAGAGATCTTCCTCATTTCTCTCGAAAGATTAAAAGGAGGAGAAGAAGAAGATGATGAAGTCATATTTTTGGTAGATTTGATGCTTTATGGATTTCTGAAAGAGGATGGATTGTGTGCGTTCCCTACCTCGTAAAAGGGATATTTATAAGTGTTTTTTTGTGCATCGATTGAAAAGGTGGCAAATCACTTAAATACATGACACGACTCTTCACAGCTAAGAGTTAGAAGCCGATAAGTCAACATTCAATGTTCAACAACCGTTTCGAGCCATCCGAAATGTACATGTTGCTAATAGGTCAGAAGGCTAAGAGTTAAGGGTCAGAGAAGGGTCAAACCAAAGTCGTACGGTTTCCCAAACTTCACATTAAAGTCTAAGGACGAAGCTCAAGAACTGAGTGCTTACAAAACTGCGTGAAGAAACTGTCAAGATCTCAGTTTTTTTCAAAGATAGGACAGTTTCTCACTGGCAACTAAGGGATACAGTTGCTTAGTTTTTCGATTAGAACAGTTTTGAACTGTCTCAAACAGTTTTATGAAGCCATGGGATAGAGGAAACTGCCTTAGTCAAGGCGTGAATTTTCAAAATTCGACGAAGTCTTCGGCTACACGTCACATTAAATACGGATAGCTCAACAGCGTATTACACAGAGCCACGTCGACCTTTCCATGCACTCCTGAACGGCGTGCCAGAGATGCGAACAGTCGCCTACTTCAGCGACGATCTCAGCATTCACTATAGAAAGGGGTTTCAATCTCAGCGTATAACTTTGTTTGACGATTGATCAACAAAATCTCTTAAACCCTTTTTGTCGTCGACTTCAACATTCTCACTTGAACTCTCAACTCTCTGCAAGTCAATCTTTAGAAATCTCAAGGTCTCTACTCCAAGTCTTCTAATTCATCCACATTATATCTCCCAAACATGCCGAAAGAGAAGACCCAAATGAAAGGCACCAGCACCTCCGATAATCCTGAGCCGTTCATAGTTACGGAGGAGACTTCACAAGATGATTTATTTCAAATCATTGACACTTACAGCCTCACCAACAAACAACTTCGGGCATCAAAAGTTGTAAAATAGAAAATCTTGAATTGGAGGAATTTTGAATTAATCTCGTCAGACGAGGCGATTGCTACAGAGCTTTCTAAGAAGCTCATAAAGGAGAACCTGATGCAGTTCTTGACTGCTTCTCCCCTGAGATTCAACCCACATCGCGTAGCTGAGTTCTACGAAAATGCAATAATTGATAAAGATAACCGATTCTTCAAGATGAAAGTTGCAAAGAAAGATATAAGGGTTGATCCTGATCTCGTCGCCCAATACCTTCATCTACCCAAGACAGGGGTCCACATCGCCAGTTATCTCCATGATGACAAGGAGGCAATGAAGAATCATTGGGTGAAGTGGAACAAGCCAGAGATTAAAGAAAAACTCAGAGCTGCCACCAAGGTATTTGAACTGAACCCATTCTATAAGACACTCAATGAGATCGCATTGGGGATGCTCTATTGTGGCGTTGGATGCTTTTATGAGTTAAGAAATCCCAAATACGCCTTGATGATGGTTCTTGATACCTGCCCTGGAGGAAACTGGGCAGAATATATTTGGATGTTTGCTAGAGAATGTGAAGAAAAACAAGGGCATCCGATAAGATGGCAAGTTTTCTTCGGGTTTCAGTTTCGGGTTGAAGGTTAGCTACCTTCTTGAGAGAATTCTAGGCCTTCAAAGAGAGGGGGAAGACCTTATACCATCCGATTTCATTCCACCAAAGACTCCAGTCTACCATTTAATTAAAGTAGATGAAGGAGACAACGATGGAAACAATGGTGATGATGAAGGGCACGATAGTTTTGACGACAAGGAAGTAGATGCTGAGACGTCTGAGAGTCTCGCTGCCATTCTGCCAGTTCGAACTGTCGAGGGTGCCAAGAAGCCTAATAAAACTGGCACCTTAGCTCAACCAAAGAAGACACATGTTCTGATGCTGACCCTAAAACAGTATGAAAAAATGAGAAAAAGGAACAAGAGGAACAAATAGAGACAAACCTGGAAAAAGGTTCACAACGAGCTATGAAAGGAAAACAAACTGTCATTGAAGAACCTCAAAGTAAGAAGAGGAAAGGAGCGGATCTTGAAAAATCAAAGAGGACAGTTGCCAAGAAACCGCAATTCAATGCTACACTTGAAGGAGCTGGTTAATCCTTCCAACAATAGGAGACAGTTCTGAACCCAGAGCTCAAATTTGTTGACGCTGTCGGACGGTTTCAGCTTGAGGCTCTTGGAATCTACACAAATGATGAGCAAGTAAATCTTGAAGAGATGATATGCAGCTCATCATCTGATTCTGAGAGAACAACATCTCAAAGACCAGAACAACCAGAGGATGTCCAGATCGCTTCAGAAGATTCCGATGAGCAAGAAACATCAACTAAGGAAGCAGAACAAGATAACATTCCCTTCTTGAATTTAGGGGGAACTGATCAAAACGACTTCCCGAAGGAGACTGCTACAAACAAAGAAGAATCGAGTCTTGAGAGCCTTCAAAGAAAGATCGCTGAATATATCGTTTCCCTGGAGAAACTAAATGAACAACGATAAAAACTGAATGAAAAGAGCAAATGTTCAGACCACGTCTCTCCCAGCTTGAAAAAGAGGAAGAAGTGGAGCTAGAAAAACAAAGGCAAGAAGAAGACAAAGCTACTCTGGCTCAAGCAATTCAACTCTCCTTCAACTTAACTTTTGAGAAAACTGCCGAGAAAGCTGTTGAGCTTGTTCTTAAGCGCCAATTGCAAATGCTTCTCCGACAACAGTTTCAACTTTTATTCCGACTCAAATTTGTTGAAGCATACTCTGCCAAGAAAGCTCAAAAAATTCGCGAAGAAGAGGAATAAATCCAAAGGCTAGACAACGAAGCTGAGCAAAGAAAACTTCAGGCAGAACAAAAGAGAATAGAAGCCGAAGCTGTAGTAGCAGCCGCTGAGAAAGCAAGGCTTGAGGCCAAGGCTGCGGCAGCAGTAGCAGAAGCAGAAAAAGCCAGGTAAGAGGCCGAAGTCGCTAAAAGGGTAAGGCAAGAGGCCGAAGAAGCCGAAAGAAAGAGGCAAGAAGAAGAAACTGCTGCTGAGTTGAAAAGAAAGCAAGAAGAGGAAGCAACAACTGAACTGAGAAAGAAAGAGAAAGAGGAAGCATCCAGCATGGCCCATCAACAACTGAAACTTTATTCTGCTACATCTCAGAGCCAAACCGGCAGAGACTCACAAGCACTCGTTGCTTCTGAAAGAGAAATGTCTCCCAATCCCATCTCTACGGCAACACCTCATCTAACCATTAATGTTATGAGACAGGAAATGAACCAGCACATCCAGTCATCCATGGTCTCAATTTTTGATTTTGTCAAAAAGGGGGGGAGAAAGGAGAGATGAACAAGTGAAGCTGCAGTTGCAGTTGATGGAGAGGCAAAATGAACAGATAAAATTGCGGATGGAGTACATGAAGCAAGCCAGAGAATATGAGATGAAACTAATGATGGACATGGAAAGTTGGAACCTCAACCTCTAATGCAACTTCAAAGCCAAAAGACGCAGACTCTTCAAACCGAGACAAGGAAAAGGACAAGGACAAATCTCAGGCGTAGCTGAGTAACCCTTGAATTGTCTTGTATATTCTCTTACTGCAGTTTAATGAAAGGTCTAAAACTGTTGGTTTGAAAACAACAGCTAATTGTCTCTTACCTTGATACTTAGCTGAATTAACATATTCCAGTGTGATCAACAATTTTTATCGCTCAAATCGGATTAATGTTAATCGAGAAATATCTCTCCCATTCAGGGTGAAGATCAATTAGAGTAGGTTGATTTTAGAAGAAGCACAGTTCTGAGTAGTGTTAGATTTTCAAACCTTGTAAGCTCAGAGAAACTACATCTTCTTTTCAACTTAGAAGGTACGGTTTTGACAACATCAAAAAGGGGGAAATTGTTAGGTATGGATGCAGAAATCTCACCTTTAATTTGATGTTTTGATGTGTCAAAACTGGATACCAAAGTTTAGGCCTTAGAGTTATTACCTCATGTAATCTTTGTATAGCATGATCGAGTTGTAATAGTTTAGAAGAAGAAGACTGTCAAAAAATGTGGAACAATTTTTGAAGTGGAAGCCGTCCAGACGAGAAAACTGTCAAGTATAGTGGACGAGAAAATTATGCATAGTATTGGGCGAGAAAAACTGTGCAGATAGTTTTTAAACTGTCAAGGAGCTTATATCAAAGAAAACTATGGACATAGTTTTCATAAAGAAACTATCGAGAGGTACTCACAGTTTCAGACCAGGATAGTTTCACATCAAAGAAACACGTGAAAAGCAAGATGCTGAACAATCATAAAAGAGCATTGAAGATTCAATGATAAGGAACGAAGATACACTCATTTATGACTGAAGTACAACGTTGTTCGAGTCTGACACAACAAGTACTAACTGCCCCTGCAATAAGCATGGCACTGATACAGAAAAGGCAGATGAGCAGGTCTACTTTACAGAAAAGGATGGACATTGATTGGACATTCTTTGAAATGTCTCTACCGACTATTTTCTGTAGATTCAGCTATAAATAGCAGAGACCAGAGAGACAACAACACGGATCAGAACGCTAAAAAACCTTGCCATCACTCTACCAAATTCGAAGCTCAACCATTTAAAGCTCTCAAATGATAAGGCATTAACTCCTTGGTTCATTTATTGAACATGAGGCATTATTGCTTAAAGAATCTTTAATGATTCACCATGTGACCTTCGTGTACACGAGGATTAAGTCTTTCGACTTAGTCTACTTTCTTGGTGTTCTTACTTTTCAAGTAAGAACACAACAACCTGATTCTCTAAGGAGAAAAAGGTTCTTACGGGCTTTCGCGAACCTTTGTATGTTCTGGGAAGAACTCAACCATCCGCCCACTGGAGAAGGAGAAGGAGAAGGGAGGTTTGTCCTCAATCCATTTCCGACGACTGCTAGTTCTGATAAGACTTCAAGGTGCCACTTAGCATCGAGAAACTGAAGAAGGCGTGAAGATCAACTACCTGAGCGAGTGATCCATTCTGCTGTGGACGGTGATTTTCACAGCATTTTTCTATAGATCGTGAGGATTATATCTTCATTACTTAGTGAATTACCGTATTAATTTCCGAAGAGTGGATGTAGGACTTAAGGCTACGAACCACTATAAATATTCTGCCTCATTTACAGTTTTATTTACTTCTCGCACCCTACAGTTTTATACTGTGTTTTGAGACCTTCAACACTTGTCTGAGAGTGTTGAAGTGTATAATTGTTGACTGCATATAACTATAAACCGGGTACCTAAAACTTTTAGCTAACACAAACTGTCTTTTTAAACTGTTGATAAAAACTGAGTCTCCAGTTTCAAACTGAAATGCCCGCATTAAGAGTGCAAATAATAGTTCTTATACTTCCGTTGCATATTATTTCGTACTCTGATCTGGGACCAACATAAAGTAAGTTCTGACATATCAAAATATCAAATTAAAAACTTTGAAAATATATCCAAATTATTCATTTGGTCAGTCTGGTGGCTCAAGCTGCTCAAGTGATCGCAAACCTCTTTGGCATTGTTGGATTCAATGACAACTTCAGTCATAGTGTCTGGGAGAGCTGAGAGAATCAATTCATGAGTGATAAAGTCAAGTTGGATGTTCTTCTTATCTTCAATCGTCCACGCGGCGTATGGCTTCTCTATCATTTCTCGACCGATTGTATCTTCTCCAAGACAAGGGTTGACCTGCATATTCCTGATAGGTTCGGTCTCCAGCACATCTATCATCTCTGGATTAATGTTCTACAGCTGGATCAAAGATCTCTTCTTATATGCTACGAATTTCCCCGCATTACATGGTGGAATCTTTGAGATGTTCATCATACCTGCCAAAAACAAAACAATCAAAAACAAACCGCAAGAAAGGATCTGGTCATACGGGATAGAATAGGCAGTACTAAGAACCACCCACTCTGATACCACTTGATGGTCCCGGGGATTAGAGTTAGTTTGTCCAGCGGAAGGTTGGGAATACACTGCAGTGAGCCCCTCCAAGCTAGTTGTCCTGTACCAACTTGGGTTTAGGAAAATGGTTGTTTGACCGGTTGAGATATTATTTAGTCAGATTACAAGTAATATTCCCACACTTGATCTGTTGAGTTTTAGATATAGTGCAGAAAGTTTAAATAAAGCTGCAAATAACACCAGAATATATAGAGGTTCTGACCAAACTGTCTTACGTCCTCTCTTCAGACGGGCAGTCTGGAAACACTAAGCAGTGTGGTTGGTAAGCTTCTTGCTGGTGACATCTTGCTGATAAGCTACTTGCTGATAATCCACCAACTTGTCATGCCGTGTCAGCCATCTTCTCCAATGACGCTTTGCTTGTAACAGTATGCTAGCCAACAAGCCCTTCTTTGCAGATGAAGAATGCTCCAGGAAATTCTCTAAGGCTTGTGAACTAACTTCTATTACAATTCAATAATTTCTATACACTGCATTACAAGTTTAAGTTAATCTAGCTAGACACACTATGCTAATGAAATATTTAACTCATTAAAACAATATATAAGTAAGGAATTACTAAGTATAACTAAACATTCATTCTCAATTATCTTCGCAATTAACCAATTAAATGTAAATAGTATTAAAAAATAATAAATATTTTTTGTATTAATAATAGTGTGCTGCAAATAAAATCTGATATTTATATATAAAAGTAGAATGATTAAATATTTTAATATATTAAATGTTCATCGTATTGGTATTGTATATACAAATTTATAAAATAAATAAATTTACAACGACAAAACCAAATAATAACTTCAATTCACAACAAAAATATAAATAGTTGATAAATTATGATGCATATAATCAATTATTGCAATAAAAGTATAAAATAATCAATAATTAAAGTTCAAAACAAAACAAAACAATAATAAGAATTTGGAATAATAATAATAATAATAATAATAATAATAATAATAATAATAATAA
>JAPKLW010002027.1:88514-124096 GCA_026898455.1 Plectranthus barbatus
CAGTCAAAGAACTATAAGGTAAGTTAGTGAAAATCCTAACTTATCAGTCGTCGTTCTAACCCTTGGTGTTATCTTTGCATGGGCACTGATCATGATCCATTTGACTGTCCTAAGCGCTTCAATCGTAGTTACGATCGCTCTTGTCGTCCACCACCTGTAGCGCATATTGCTGAGGCTTTATCAACCAGTTGTTCTATCTCATCTCCGTCTTTGTCTGACTGGTACATAAATACCGGTTGTTAGGAACCGAGACTCCGACATTAGTATGATATTGTTCGTTTTGGACCGAGCACAAGCCCGCACAAATTTTGTTTTTGGGCATCTCCCAAAAGGCCTCATACTAATGGAGTTAATTGTGGACTTTTATACAAGGAATTTCTTCTTTCCTTCTCCAATGTGGGACAAGTTGAGTTTGCTACCCAACAATCCTCCCCTCAAACCAATGGCCCACATATCCGTGGCCTCCCCTCGAGTTACATGATCCGTCACTTCATCTTGCATTGGCGTCGGACCCGCTGCCTAACCACCTGCCAAGAAGCTTTCGACACAAGACATCCAAGGACGATCTCCACTCGGCAATTGAGGGCTCCCACATGCACCAAAGTCCACCACAAACTCGGTCTCTTCCGCAGCCCAAACCTGGGCTCTGATACCACTATTAGGAACCGAGAATCCAACATTAGTATGATATTGTTCGCTTTGGACCGAGCACAAGCCCTCACGAATTTGTTTTTGGGCATCTCCTAAAAGGCCTCATACTAATGGAGTTAATTGTGGACTCTTATACAAGGAATTTCTTCTTTCCTTCTCCAATGTGGGACAAGTTGAGTTTGCTACCCAACACCGGTGCTTCGGCCCATATTGTCACCTCTAATAAGCAGCTTGACAGTGCTTCACCTTACTCTTGTTCAGACGACGTTACGGTTGGCAACGGTGGCAATCTTTCTATCTCACACATTGGTTCTCTTGATATTTCTTCTTGTTTATCTCTTCGCAATATTCTTGTTATCCCTCGAATCACGAAGAACTTGTTATCCGTGAGTTCTTTGACTGGTGATTTTTCTGTGCACGTTATTTTTATTGATTCTCAATTTTGAATTCAAAATCAAGACATCGGCAAGCTTCTTGCAACAGGCACTAATGTTGGAGGTCTCTATCTGTTGCACTCACCTCCGCAAGCTCTATCAGCTATTACATTGGACAAACATCTTCATGGCTCTTTTGAACTTTGGCATTCCTGGCTTGGTCACTCTTCATCAGCCATCATTATTTCTTTATACAAAAATGGTTTGATATCTCTTTTTCAACATTGTTGCCAAAACCTGACATGTGTAATTCATGTCAATTAGCTAAGAATTCACATTTCCCTTTTCAAATTAATGTAAGTCGTGCATCTCATCTTTTGGCAATAATTCATTGTGATTTTTGGGGACCTGCCCCTATTGCATCTTCTCGTGGTTTTCGATACTATGCCATTTTTATTGATGATTATTCTCAATTTTATTGGTTCTATCCTATGCATGCAAAATCCGAGTTCTATGATATTTTTTTGCACTTTCAATCCTTTGTTGAGCGACTGTTTTCTCTCAAGATACAAAAATTTCAGAGCGATGGAGGATCAAAATTCACAAATAATAAATTCCAAGGTCATTTTGCTAAAATGGGTATTCATCATCTTAAATCTTGTCCTTACACACCTGCCAGAATGGTCGTGCAGAAAGAAAATATCAACATATTACAAAGATGAGCCTTTCTTTGCTATTTCACTCAGGTGCACCGATGAAATTCTTGGCTGAGGCCTTTAGTACAGCCGTCTACATCATGAACCGTCTTCCAACTCCAGTTTTACATCACGTGTCACCATATGAATGTTTTTTTAAGGCAGCACCTTCCTATGCTATTTTTCAAGTATTTGATTGTCGGTTTATTCGTGCTTATGTGACTATTTTAGGCATAAATTTGAACCCCGTAGTCTACCCTGCATCTTCATGGGCTACAATTCAAATCACAAATGTTTTTTATGCCTTGATCATGTTTCCTCTCAGCTCTATATCGGTCATCATGCGCAATTTGATGAGATGTGCATGTCTTTCTCTTGTCAGTCTTCTTCCTCATCCACTTCGAAAATAACTTGGTCAACATATGCTGATGATGTTGCCACAAGTACTTCTCCTTCTTCATGTCGCCTATGCATCTTGGAGGAACCACCATAAAATATCACGCAAGGGATACCACCTGCTCCTGAACCTGCTGTGCCTCATGAACCTGTTGTGTCTCCTGATTCTCCTGCTGCTGATCCTTCTTCGCTAGATTTGCTGCATCTACCAGTTGCACCTTCACGCACTCATCCTGTGCGAATGCGCACACAAAATGGCATTTTCAAAAGGCGATATGGTCACTAAAATTATTGACGACTTAGCAGAGCTAATAATATAGCGGCAAATAAAAATTATCGATCCCACGAGGAATGAAATAACGAACAATCCTAATTACTGAACTATAGCTTCTCAGAAAATTGTTTGAGGTGATCAAATTCAAAAGGTTTTGGTAACATTAACTCTAAAAATTGAACAGAAAGTAATCTTCAAAAAAATCAAATTAAAACCAGACAGAGCAATTAAACGAGGTTTTCAATCAAATGCAAATATTCAGATTCTAGGGATTTTTATTACTATCATTCCTGAAATTCAACAGATAAATCTATCAAATACCAATTTAATTCCTTGAAAGATGGAAATCAAAAAAATATTGTAAACTTCTTTATTGTACAATTTACAAAGTAGATTATCAAAATTCTTTACCCTTTTGGTCTCAAGAAATAATTCAATAACTCTAAAAATCAAAAGATTAAATCCTTTAACCTAATTCCCTCTTTTTAAGACAAGAACAAATGATTATATTGTGAAATCCTCTTCCTATTAAGTCTCAAATTAATTAACTAATAACCTAAATAAGTGGCTAATAAATCCAGGTTTAATTCAAAGCACAAAATTTCACAAACCGACAAGGAAAGACATTTGATTAAATTAAACTTTAAACTGCAGTTAGGATAGATTCTTAACCCTAGAATCTGATTAAGAATTTAGTTCATCATAATCACAATACAAGACATCATGAAAAGATAAATCCTGTAGTAAACTTGCATTGATTCAAAATGGAGTCTCGAGAAAGTAAATAAGTTCCATCAACTATCTTCCATCTCCAAAATACAATGTAAACTTAATTTTGCCTTAGCAAATAATTTAGAACTCTGAAAATTAACTCTCTAACCCTAAAAAATCGAATACAAGTGTTTATATAGGTGTAGAAATAATCTCCACAAGGTATGAAATTAAACAAGGGACAAAATTGCCAAAATTACAAATTTCCTACAAAACAGGCTTCCGCGTCGAGCGACACACACTCCACGTTGGTCGACGCGTGCTTCTCTTCGACATCCTCTGCCTCAAATGCCACGTCGATCTCTACCATCCACGTCGACCGACACAGAGCTTGCATTAGTCGATGTGGAGCTCCCGTGTCGACTCCTCTGGGGTCGATGCCAGCTCACACGTGGACTGCTCTTGTCGACCGACACACTCCTTGTGTCGATCAAAGTTGAGCCCAAAACACTTGTTTTTTCCTTGCTTCAAATTTAAACTCTTTTCCTGCGAAAACTAACCATCAAACACTTGTATAACACTAAAACACTACGATCCACAAATAAACACGAAAATCACGCAACTTTAACACTAAATGAGCTGAAAACTAATTGATAAGTTAGCAAAATATCGAACTTATCACGGTACTCAATGGATTTGGTTTTCTCAAATTCTCCCAACTTACACACTACTTTATCAACAATTCGGAGCCACGAGGCAAAAAGTTAGCTCTTAGAAACCCCATTGGGTTAATGCCATGAATGAGGAGATGGAGGCTCTTCACCGAAACAAAATGTGGCTGCTTGTTCCACATCCACAAAATACACATATTATTAGCCCAAAGTGTGTCTTTCAGACTAAATTTCTCGCTGATGGTTCTGTTGATCGCTACAAAGCGCGGCTTGTAGCTAAGGGTTTCAGCAAGCTTCCTTGTTTCGATTTCAAGCATTCATTTAGGTCGGTGATTAAAGCCTCTACCCTGCGCATTATTCTCCCCATTGTCGTTATGCGCTCTTGGTCTCTCCATCAACTAGATGCCAAAAATGCATTCTTAAATGGTAATCTTGACACCACAGTATTCATGGAGTATCCCCCAGGTTTCGTCGATCCTAAGTTTCTAGATTATGTATGCAAGCTTCAAAAGGCACTTTATGGTCTTCGACAAGCTCCATTGGCTTGGTATCAAAGGTTCCGTGGTTTTCTTATTTCTCTTGGGTTCAAATGTAGCACTGCTGACACCTCTCTCTTTGTCCTTCTGAAGGGTTCTACACTTATTTATTTGCTTGCGTATGTTGACGACATAATTGTTACAGGAAGTGACATATCAACTCTTGCCACTTTCCTTGATCGTGTGCACAAAGAATTCTCCACAAAAGATCTCGGTCAACTTGGTTATTATCTTGGCATTAAGGTGTCATATCTTTCATCTGATTTATTTATTTGTCAGTCAAAGTATGCCCACGACATTCTGCAACAAGCTGATCTTCTCGATTCTAAATTAGTATCGACACCTCATGCATCTGGAGCCACCTTTACCCGCAATGGTATTGTATTTTCTAAACGGATTGTTTGTCGCTCCCTTGTGGGAGCGCTGCAATTCTTGACCATCACTCTACCTAATATCACTTATGCCGTAAACTCCATGAGTCATTTTTAGCAAAGTCTGACTAAGGATCATTTTAAAGCAGTAAAACAAATTCTACGCTTTGTAAAGGGTACACTTGGTCATGGGCTTACCTTTTAATAAGCTCGTATTTTGCCTAACTTATCACATTGTTTTTATGTATTGTCTCATGCATTTGAATTAGTTTTAGGTTAATAATCGAGCATGTGTCTTGCTTGGTTTTTTAGGTTTTTAGTGTAAAAGAGATGAATTGTTGAAGTCTTGATCAAAAGAGAGAAAATCCGCCAAAATGCATCTGTATCGATCAACATTCTCTATGTCGATCGATACAGAGAGAAAAAATAAGTTTGAGATGAAGAAAGATCGGGCAACACGAGGGTTGAAGTTTGGCGTCTGTGTCGATTGATATTTTGCGTGTCGACCGACACAGGTGTTGGAAATCGATCGAGAAGAAGGATAAAAGAGCATGTCAACTTGGTGGCCGTGTTGATCGACACACGCCATGTCGATCGACAGAGAAGGCGGAGTTGGAAATTTTTGCCCAAATTGTAGATTTACGTTTCAAGACCCATTACCTTTTGAAGATTAATTTCCTCCCCTATAAATAGGACTTTTAGAGCTAAAAAATAATTTTCAATTTCTAGTTTACTTTACTTTAATTTTCAGCCTTCAAACACTTTAATTTTCTTGTTATCTACACTTTACTGTTATGGAACTCGAAGATATTGAAGTTTGATTCCAGTTTTCCTTATGATTTAAGTAAGTTCTTTACAATTCAATATGTTTGTTGCATTCTATGTTTTTAGTATGCTAGGCTAGAAACCCTAACAGGTTCTAGCGTTTTCACCATCCTTTCCAACATGTTTTAATTCGATTAAATCCAAACCCTGATTAATTGGTTCAAATTTTTTGGTTTTATTCTAAAATCTATTTTCAATTGAAAGATCGAGAGATAAAGATTGAATTAGGTTTATAGTTGTTAATTTGAGAACGAGAGGAGATAATTAACAGTAGAAAAATAGAATTTTGATACAATTGGTTTCTGTCTTAAAAGGAAGAATCATTTGTATGGCTTTTAATCAGTATCTTTATTCAGATTGATTAACTCGTGTTTTTGAGACCGAGAGGAGATAATCACTAGTTAATAATTATTGTGTGCTACAGTGTAACTACAGAACCATGCGCAAGTATAAGCAATCGACAAGTAATACAGTTCTAGAGACCAGATATTGAACCCTAGAGAGTGAAAGTTAAACCGTGCACACATAATTACTTGCAAATAAGTGGGTGATTTTACTAGTTTCTACTCAAAATAGAATTAAGCATAAAAAATAATTCCAATTAAAGCTAACACTAGTAATGTTTCTTCTTGCCATAAAACAATCATATAAACTCCAAGGATTTATCATAATAGAAACACACTCGGGTTATGGAGGTTATCACTTTCACTATCCTATATGTTGAAGCTTATGTCTCGCTTTCCTCTAAGTCTTAGAACCTTCAATAATATGCCTAGAATACTATTGTCAATTACAACGAGAAGTAGAGTTGTTCAAAATACAAAACAAAATGATAAAAATTGAAGGGAAGTCCAGGGATCAGGGCGCATTTTGTACGTTAGGATTCGACCCCGAGTTTGGTTCCTCGTTAGGTTTAAGGCCTGAAGAAGTGTCATCCTGCTTGCTCTGATCACCCTGCTGCTGATCCTCGGATGGGCATGGCTGAGGACCAAAAGGCTGCTCCTGGAGGGATTCTTCGGGCGAGACGTCCAAGACACTCAAGTTGAGGTTCGGAAATTGCTCGGTGATTCTAGCCCGAACTTCGTTCTCTACTTGCTCAGCAAATGTCTGCAAAAACAAGTATCAAGATAGCATGTAAATTTGCGTTATAAATGAAAGCAAATAAAAAAAGAAGAAGAAAAAAATATAAAGTTGTTCACCTCGTACGTCTTAAGAAAATGTGGAGAGAGGATCAAAGACTCAATGTTGAGCCCTTCGCCTGACTTCAGGCGCTCGACCTGGTCTTCATAGTTTTTTAGCTTAGATGTGTAGGACTTCTTCAGAGTTCGCATACGAACATCCATACACTTGACTTGATCCCCTCTCTTTTGGAAGATCCCTCATAAGGAGGGCAATATCCATAGTCGATTGGGCGTACTTCCTTTTTGAAGTCGTCCGCCTTGTCTTTGCAGGCCTTGGTCTCCGCCAGAGCTGAGTCCACCCAGATAGCCAGGGAGGCCGCATTCCCCTCAGCTTCATCAAACTTATTCTTCAGGTCCTCGCACTTCTTCTTTCTCACCTCCACCTCCTTCCGAAGCTCCAAGATCTCACCGACATAATTATCGGCAAAGGCACTGAGCGCACGGTGGATGAGGTCGAACTCCACCATGTTCTGTAAAATAGTTGGTTAAAGAGAAGAAGAGGTAAGAAAGATCTTTCAAAAATAAGGAAGGCCAGGACCGAAAAATGAACCTTAAGCTGCCGATGCTCATATCGCACCAGCCGATTGAAGACTGACCCTGATGTTAGATCCAACATCGGGGGATCCAGCAGCAGCTTCCGAGAGCGGACTAAGAATGAGTCCACTCTCGTATTTGGAGGTGCGGTCGTCATTGTTTGCACCAACGCCCTATCCGAGTTCACCCCGGGATCCTTTGGAGCATCCTTTTCGCAGGAACATTGCGGTGACGGTGCTCAGCGCTCTTGTTTTCCTTCTCAATTTCTTGCTCGGACCCCGTTTGTGAGGTTTCTCATCACCAGTTGCGGCTAATGTTGATTCAGCTTCTACAACGTCGTCCTATTCTCAGATGGTGGCCATGAACACCAACAGAGTTTCTTTCTCCAATTCTCCATCCAATGTGTAGTATTCATCGTTGTTGTCAGGTATGTCAGGAAACTCCATCCTAGACAATATGGCTTTGGCAACCACCTTGGACGTTCGTCGGTCGAAGATTTGTTTTAGTCTCTCCCTTTCTTCTTTGTCCACCCTTCGACATTCGAACATTAGGTGATTTGGGGAGTTACACTCAAAACAGGATCGGGGGGGGCCCTATTCACAAAACTTTTGTCATCAGGTTGTAAGCTAGTTGACTTGGCCTTTGCTTTCTCAAGGAGCTGGGTCAGTCTCTTCATCTGTTCTTCAAGATCTTCAACAGAGCTCTCTCCTTCCTTCTGATAGGAGGTAGAGGTTGAGGGTACCTCTTTTATTAAGTCAGATTGACCGGCTGGTCTGTCAGTGTGAAATGTCTTCTTTGATCTCCATCTAACATCCTTCTTGATGAAATATACTGCATCCTCAGCATTTTGGCTTGGTGAATTGGTAACCCGAACCGCTTAATTTTTGTTAACCATCTAGATGTCCCATTCATGAGCTTGAAGCTGGACGAACAACTTCTTTGTTGAGATATGGGACAGATTATTCGCTTTCAGATTGGTTGTTTTGGCGAACCAATCTTCCTTAAGCATATTGGACAATATCTTGGCATAAGATCTGCTACTTGGTATACACTATCTAGTGCCCTCAGTTCACTCACAAGAGAGTTGAACCGGGTCTCCATTGCCTTGATGCTTTCTCCTGGAAGCATTCATATTTGTTCACGCACACTTGAAGCTTGTTGTGATTCATCTGCTCTGGCTCTTGACACAGTCCTCCGAGGTAGTTCCAAACTGCCTTGGCACTATTGAAATGCATTACCTCCTCTTCAAGAGTGTCAGGCAAAGTTAACAGAATCAACTCGTGTGCGATAAAGTCCAGCTTGGCCCTCTTCTTGTCGTTATAGGTCCAATCATTGTAGGGCTTTTCTACCATGTCTAGCCCGTCTTGGTCTCCAATGCGAGTGTTGATTGATGTTCGTATGCGCTCGATATCTTCATAACCTTCTCCTCTGAGATTGCTTCAGTTGTTTATAGACGAAGCGAGGGAAGGTTTGATCAAATAGTCATTTAGAGACAATCTGGATTTTGAACTATCCGTTGGGTCTCTAATCTTATAGAGACAAGTTTCACTTTCTTGTTCTGCGGCACCTACTCCGTCATTTTCTGACAAAGGATGTCGACATCCTAGTGTTTGCTAGAACAACTCGCTAGTTTGGAGAATCTTAATCTGGATGTTCAAATTTCATACTTTAAAGAATCTCTTATTCCTTAAGTATAACTCTTGGCCATTCCTCTGGCTTGTCTTTTTTATCTCTACTCGTGAGATGAAATTAGACTTTATAAACTAGTGATGATCCAAGCTGTTGATATCTACCTGTTTATCTGAGTGGTGAGCTTGGGGCTGAAATGGTTGTCAGTTCACTGATAAGCTCGAATTTTCACTCACTTATCTTATTGTTTTCAAGTATTTTATTTAGTTTAATTGAGTTTATTTGTATATTTTGAGCATCAGTTGAGTTTATAGGGTATTATGCTTCCCATGGTGTATATTTGCAGGTTTTAGGCCGAATTCAATGGAAACCCATACCGAAAGCAGAAGATGTTCAAAGAAACAGTCACGACTTCTTCCACAGTTAGAATCTGAGCTAATGGAGCACATTAAAGGAAAGATCTTTGATTTAGCTTTCCAATGCAACTGGAATCGGGTCAATCGGAGTTCGGGAATGAAAGTTATGACCAAAACAGTGAGACCGCGCAGAAGGGGACAAACGTCTCTGTCTCGACCGAAATGAAGCCCACGTCGACCGACGCAAGGGGATCCGCATCGACCGACGCAAGCTCCACGTCGACTGAGACGGGCCCAGAAAAGGAATTTTTGAGATTTTTATGGCTAAATCATATTTTTGGCCCTAGATCCCAATTTATACACCTCTACCTCTATAAATACTTGTTTTGCTCGAGTTTAAGGAGATCTTCTCAGTACTTTTCAGTTTTTCACTTAGTTTTCTCTTGGATTGTTGAATTTTTAGTTATTTTGGAGATGATTCAACCTTTATTTTCATTGTAAGTTTTTGTTATGCAATTTAATAATATGTTTATTGTGTTTCTTTCCATCATTGAGTGGCTAGAAACCCTAGCGGGTTCTAGGGCTTTGTATATTCTTATCTGATGCATGTTTAATCAAAATCAACTCAATAGCATGGTTCTATTCCTTGTGTTTAATTAATCGAATCTAGATTAAGAGAAGGATCGAGAGACGAATTTGAATCTAGGTTGTAGTTATTAATTGAAGGACCGAGAGGTGAAAATTGATAATAGGAAAAAGGAATTGAATGCAATTATTTTCTGTCTCAAAATGAAGAATTAATTTTTAGGATTTAATTAGATAATTATTGAGATTGACTAATTTGGTGTTCTTGAGAACGAGAGGAGATAGTCACTAATTAGTAATCTAGGGTTTAATTGCCTAAACAAGGAATTTAATCCATTTGAATCTTAATTTATCCCCATTGCTGAGTTGATGAATTTGCATATTGATGATTAGAATATCTGCCCTAGGATCTGTGCTTCTTTAATTTGCTTTTTAAAACCCTTTAAATTCCAGTTTTGTCATCTTTAAATTCCAAAACCAAAACCCAATTTCTGTCTACTCAAACAATAAATTTGAAAACTATAGTTAGTACATGGGATATTTTCGTTGCACAGTTCCTCTGGGTTTGACTACCTTTGGGTATCTTTATAAATTTATTTGCCACTGTATTTGCAATTAATTTGTGAATTTTGGAGTGATCAAATAGGCGCCGTTGCCGGGGATTTGTCAGATTCTATCTTATTACTAATTTGTTTAAGGATTAATTGGATTGAGTATTTTTTTTATTTATTATTTAATTTTCTGTTCGTGTGCGCGTGTTGGTGTTGGATTTTGAGTTCTGTTTCGACCGACGCACATGCCGCGTCGGTCGACGCAGAAGATTTTTTGCGTCGGTCGACATAACTCTCGTGTCGGTCGACATAGATCTAATTTTTGTGTTTTTGTCTGTTTTCTCAGGTCTTGCATGAACATGAGGGCTCAAGGGAAACCACTTGAAGTCTTTGATCCAGAAATCAAGGCCACAGTCCGAAGAAGGAAAAGCAAGGCAAAACAAAGCACAATCACTGAGATGGATCCACCGCACGACCGGAGTGAGGAAGATGATCCTGAGATGCCCTCGCTGGAAGACCCGGACACTCAAATCACAACAAGGAGTGCCCTACTGCTGGTCCAAGAGATGAATTAGATGCGGGAGTTGGTCAAGCAGCTGATGATGGAAAGAGACGATGAAAGAGCAGAGGTTGCAAGGAGAAAAATTGAGCCAGAAAGAGAGAGAAGGCTCAGAGAGGACTCCGAGAATGAGGATCCCAATGCTATGGCGAGGAGGTACAGACATTATTGGTGTCAATGCCAATAACTTTGAACTCAAAAACGGTCTCATTCAGATGGTTCAGCAGAACCAATTTGGTGGCCGAGCTGTGGAGGATCTATACACGCACCTCCGGATATTTGTGGAGGTGTGTGAGACTGTCAAGCAAAATGGAGTTACTCAGGACGTGATCCGTCTATGTTTGTTCCCATTCTCACTTCGGGATCAGACGCGGACGTGGTTTACGGCTCTGGACTACAGCAGCATCAGGACTTGGGCTGATCTCTGAGCAGAGTTTCTCTCTGCCTACTTCCCGCCGTCTGTGATCATCCAAAAGAAGATGGAGATTCTGCAGTTCCATCAGAAGATTGATGAGCTCTTGTTCGAGGCTTGGAGCAGATTTAATGATTTTTTGAGGAGCTGCCGTGGACATGGAGTTGATACCGAGGAGCAGGCACACATCTTCTACCGGGGGATGAATGAGAAGACTCAAGAGTTAGTAGATAATGCAGCTGGAGGCTCTTCGATGAGCAAGTCTCCTGAGAAAGCCCTCAAGCTCTTCATGAAGATGGCCATGCACACTCATAAGTGGTCAAATCCAAGAAGGCCCCAAGTCAAGGCGATTGAGAAGAAGGAATCGGATGACACTCTCAAGAAGGAGATAGAGAAGCTCAAGGGGGAGATGAAGAAACTCACCTCTAATGTTTCTGTTGTTTCTGCTGCATAGGATGAACCCGTTTCTGATGTGAATTTCATGAACCGAGGAGGCTATCAGAATCAATTCCAGAATCACTACCAGAATCAGCAACGAGGTGGAGACTATCAGCATTACCGTCCAAAGCAGCATGTCGGCTTCTCTTTTGCTAATCCGGCGGGTGGAGAGTTTCCCTCACCTGGTTTTGATATGCAGGATGGAGAAATCACTGAAAAGAAGAAGGAGAGCTTGGACGAGGTGTTGGCCAAGTACTTTAAAGCTTCAGATTACCGAGTTGGGAAGATAGAGCAAGAAGTGGCCGGAGTGCACACAAAGATTGATCTGGTTAACAAACATGTTCAGATGCTTGAAACTCAAGTCAGCCAGATTGCCACCACCATTAGAGTCCAGCACAAGCAAGGGCAACTTCCGGGCACTACTGAGGTGAATTCGAAGAATCAGAAGGAGTGCAAGACAGTTACTCTGAGGTCCGGCACGAGCTACAAAGGTCCTGGGATGATTTTGGACAAGTTTGGGGGAGGAGAAGACGGGCGACACAGTCACGTCGATCGACACACCTTCACGTCGGTCGACGCAGAAGCGCAGCACGTCGACCGAGATTCCTACAAAATAGTCGACACAGAAGGTTGTTCAAAACAATTCTTCGGCTGCAACAGATGAGCCTACTCCGCCGATGCCCTTTCCTCAGAGGTTCGCCAAGCAGAAAGAAGACTCAAAGTTTGCTAGGTTTGTGGAGAACTTGAAGGAAGTCAGCGTTAACATACCACTGGTTGAGGCACTGAAGGAGATTCTTGTTGATGAGTGAGAAGAAGCAGTTCATGGAGAACTCAACTGTGAAGATACATGAGCAATGCAGTTTGCTACTTCAAAAGCAAGTGCCTAACAAGAGAAGTAATCCTGGGTGTTTCTCGATTCCAGTCGAGATTGGGGGGATAGAGTTTCAAAGGGTGTTGTGCGACACTGGCGCCAACATCAATCTCATGCCTTATTCCTGATGGGTTTTGTATACTGAAAGCATTTATTACAATGTGTATACAACGGTTTATTTCTCCTATCTGTTAACAATCGTACATGTATGAACAATGGTATCCTCTTGTCTCATCGATAGGGACGATCATACGGCGTGTAGTAGATCGCAGAAGACAGTATGATCACTTGACCTAGTGAGACATAAACCATGATCACAGCCGAGACAGCGTATGAGGATACGTCTGTCCGGATGGCTGCGGCATTGTCAGAATAAGTAGTCTGTCTTGGTTACTTGACATGCTGGTACGCAGAGGTGGCGTATTGATGGACCGCAGTGAGATATATTTGTCTGTCTGACATCAACGAATAAAAGATCTCGTCATATTGATTGAGTCCAAACCCTAACGAAGGTTCAGGGGTTTGCACGGGTTGACTGTTGCTTTGACTTGCCATGGTGGAGAGCCAACACAACGCGCTTGTATATCCGCATCTTGGGTAACAGCGATTCGTGTAGTACCGCCTGAGACTGAACTTAGGTAACCATATCCGAGTAATAGGATGGGGACATTCCCTGAGGAGCTCAATAACATTCATCGTGTCAAAGTCCTGCAGGCTGATTAAGTTCAGGCACAAGTGATAAGGTTTGAGTGGTACTACTCAGGAATTATAAGATATTAATTAATTGTAGGTAGAGCTTTGTCAGAGGCTCCGATTAATTAATGAATGTCCGGTAACCTTAAATATGGGGATTCTCAATAAATGCAGCCCGTTCTCACAACGTGGTAATAAAGGGGTAAGTCAGTATTAATTCTGTGGTGAAAAAGAATTAATATTAATTAATTAATTATGTCCTGGGTTGTGGACATGGGAATTAATTAATTGGAGGCCCACTTTATTATTTGCATTAGGTCCCAGGTCTGGCCCAAATAAGTGTGCTGAATTGAGCCCAGTAGCCCATTAGGGATAAAACCCTGGGTCTATAAATAGACCACTCTCTCTGGAAACCCTAAGCAACTTTGTGTGATTATTCAAATCAGTCAAAAGCCTAGGGCAGAGAGAGAGGGGGCGCCGACTGGAAGAAGAAGGAGGAGAATTTTCGAATTCTGGTCCTGCTCAAGCCACAGATCTACGGAGTCCTCACCAGTAGTAGATCTGATCAGCGCCGGGATACAGATCTGAAGATCTAATCTGGAGAACAGATTTTCTCTCTTCCCTCTATTGTTGTTTTCGAATTCTTTGTCTAGAAATTAGGGTTTCTAATTTCTGTTTCCGCAGACAAATTCGAATTGCGTGGTTGAATCGAGTTTGGAATTCAAACGCAAAAGATCGGTTCAGAGACTACGGAGTTATGGTAAAACCCTAATCCACAATACTTCGTATTAAATTCATAGGAGCATGCTAGGGTTTTGTGAATTTGTATTATGAGCAATATCCATAGATCCGATCCGGTTCAGTTTGGTTTTGGTGATTCGGTTCACGCAAAAACCCTACAATTCCATCTTCAAGCGCCTCAACATTGGAGAATTGAGGCCGACTACAATTACTCTGCAAATGGCAGACCGATCTGTGTCTCGCCCCAAAGGTATACTCGAGGATGTTCTCATTCGTGTGGGTCATCTAATCTTTCCTGCAGATTTTGTAGTGCTTGATATGAAGGAAGACTGCAATATGTTCTTGATCTTGGGACGAGAATTTTTGGACACCAGTGCTGCCTTGATCGACTGTCGTGGAGGAGAGATCACTCTTCGTGCCAATGATGAAAAGACCACCTTCGTGATCAACAAAAGTCAGCAACAATCAGAGTGCAATCGGATCTCCACTGCTGAAGATGTTGATGAGTCTGAGGTTGAAGATGAGAAAGAAGAAGCTGCTGCTATTGAATGGGAGCGAGGAAACAGGTTGGTGAAATTGTCAACTAAGCCATCCATTTCCGAGCTCACTATTGTCATTCAAGACTGCAAAGTTTACATGGTGGATGCAAAAGGGCGGAGATTCTGGAACCGACCCCCATGGTCATGGTGATCTGAGGTATCGTCGAGCTGCGACGTTAAATCAAGCACTTGTTGGGAGGTAACCCAATGTTTACTTGCTTTCTTTTCAAATTCCTTGTTTTCTGCACTTTGTTTTCAATCTTTATCCTTGTTTTCGAAATTGTTATTTATGTTTGTGTTTTCAAAAAAAATAGAATAGTGTCTGTTTCGACCGACGCAAGCCTGGCATCGGTCGACACAGACAGCTCGACGTGAAGCACTTCGACCCGAGGGAGGGATCAACATGATGGCTCCACATCGACCGACTCAGAGCCCGTGTCGGTCGACGCGGAGTGCCAGAAGCCAAAAATTTCACGCCGCGCAATTCTGACAGTTTCGAGATAAAAAGTTGATGTCTGAGATCAACCACCAGGTACCGTTCTCTCTCTTGTCTGATTTTCAAACTTTTTCCACTCTTTGAGTTGGAAATAAGAGTGGAAAAAGTTTGGGGGGATGTGGACAAGAGTTAGAACATTCTATCTTTTATTTATTCTGCTTTCTGCATTTAAATTTTTGCCTAGATAATTTTTTTTTAATGTTATCTTGTGAGAAATTTTTGAGTTTTGATACAATCTAAATGAGAATGTGATATAGAATCGATTGGTGGTTGAGTTTGGATTGATTGTGATTGTGGTTAATTGCCTATGAAAGTAGAATACCGCATGATATGATTGATTTGAAGCTTACACTAGCGTGATGATTAAGTTGATTTGAAGTTGACCGTGGAGGAATATTTTAAACCCTTGTGTGAGATTTTGAGCCAAATGTTCGTTTGATGTGAGATTCTCATGTATGTTTTGATTTCTCTAGAACTTGCTTATTTTCTTTTTCGAGACTGCATAGTGTGCACAATGATAGAAAATGATCTTAGGCCATCTTTCTTAGCCAAATTATCCCAAAAACTGTCCCTTGTAATATTTTATCCCTAGATTAGCCCCTTTGAGCCTGTTACTTTTTCTTTCTTGGTCTATGAGTTAAGAAAAATATTGTAGTTCTATTTTGTCTATGAGATAGTGCTATGAAAAAGGTGAACTGTATCCTGTCCATAGGATTTGGGTGAAATGAGGGTAGTTGTTATAAGTGGATGGGAAAATTTTAAAATTGGTGAGCAAAAGAAGGTTGGGATCTATAAAAAAAAAAAGTTGTCTCCTTATAAGCTCAAATAATTAAACAAAATCTTTAAGTGCATAAAAGGACTAGAAAAAAATGTTGAGCCTTGGTTTGTGTTGGAAATATTAAGAGATTGGTGGATGATGAAAAGATAGTGGTTTAGCTTGATTGAGGAAGTACAACTTGATTGATTTTTAGTCACTTGGCCATATTTCCCTACCTTTCACAAAAAAGTCTACATTACAACCTTATCAAAGTCCTTTTTGATTCTTGATTTGTGTGCATATTCTAGCAGTGGAGATATTAGAGAATTTGCAAGCCTATGGTAGAAATTTCTTCATACATGTGTGGAGTGCTTTCATCTTATCCTAAACACTTGTGAGTTGAGCGATACACTTCCCGTGAGTTCTTTCCCAGTTGATGGATTGTCTATCTCTTTCAAATTGTTTGTGAGTGGTGGATTGTTGATTCTTGATTGTGACGAATCTTGTGAGGCATTGCACATTAACTACATGATTTTTTGATTTCTTTCTTGCCTATTGATTGAGGACAATCAAACGTTCAAGTTTGGGGGGTTTGATAAGCTCGAATTTTCACTCACTTATCTTATTGTTTTCAAGTATTTTATTTAGTTTAATTGAGTTTATTTGTATATTTTGAGCATGAGTCGAGTTTATAGGGTATTATGCTTCCCATGGTGTATATTTGCAGGTTTTAGGCCGAATTCAATTGAGTTTATTTGTATATTTTGAGC
This sequence comes from Plectranthus barbatus, assembly GCA_026898455.1. NCBI lineage: Eukaryota > Viridiplantae > Streptophyta > Magnoliopsida > Lamiales > Lamiaceae > Plectranthus > Plectranthus barbatus. The sequence continues at coordinate 105,131 of JAPKLW010002027.1, forward strand.
ATGAGTCGAGTTTAATAATATGTTTATTGTGTTTCTTTCCATCATGAGTGGCTAGAAACCCTAGCGGGTTCTAGGGCTTTGTATATTCTTATCTGCTGCATGTTTAATTAAAATCAACTCAATAGCATGGTTCTATTCCTTGTGCTTAATTAATCGAATCTAGATTTAGAGAAGGATCGAGAGATGAATTTGAATCTAAGTTTGTAGTTATTAATTGAAGGACCGAGAGGTGAAAATTGATAATAGGAAAAAGGAATTGAATGCAATTATTTTCTGTCTCAAAAGGAAGAATTAATTTGTAGGATTTAATTAGATAATTATTGAGATTGACTAATTTGGTGTTCTTGAGACCGAGAGGAGATAGTTACTAATTAGTAATCTAGGGTTTAATTGCCTAAACAAGGAATTTAATCCATTTGAATCTTAGTTTATCCCCATTGCTGAGTTGATGAATTTGCATGTTGATGATTATAATATCTGCCCTAGGATCTATGCTTCTTTAATTTGCTTTTTAAAACCCTTTAAATTCCAGTTTTGTCATCTTTGAATTCCAAAACCAAAACTCAATTTCTGTCTACTCAAACAATAAATCTGAAAACTATAGTTAGTACATGGGATATTTTCGTTGCTCATTTCCTCTGGGTTCGACTACCTTTGGGTATCTTTATAAATTTATTTGCCACTGTATTTGCAATTAATCTGCGAATTTTGCAGTGATTATTCACTAGTTCGATGCTTGAGTCTTAGTTTCTTCTTTCTTCACGATGACCAAACTGGTGGCTTCGATCTCAAGCTGAGTTTGTCTTGATTAGCTTCTTTACAACTCAACTAATATCCTAAGTGGATATTACAAGTTTGTACCGACTAAGCTAATATAGAGATACTTACTAAGGGTTGTTTCTATACATGTTTGACACATCAAAACATAAAAAGGTGAAGAAATTTCGAATCTAAATTCCTAACATTCCTAGATGAGAATAAATTCGGGCCATCAAATCATAAAATTAACAAATATGATGCTTATTCATCCTCAAAAAATTTGCTGCATTATCTAGGCAAAAAGATTGTGTTAACGGGGTAGATTTGCCATTTGTGTTAACTGGGTAAATTTCATGCTTCTCTATCCTAAACTTTAAGAAATTCGAATTTTAATGTAAATTATCCTAAATTAAATCTTTTCAATCTTTTTTCACATCAATTATACTTAGAAAAAAAAGGAAAATCTCTAATTTCATGTATCATATTCCCAATTTTTAGGAATTTTAAATTTTAAAGAAATTAATTAAGAAATATGTAATTAAAGTATTATTTATATCGAATTAAATTATATAGAATATAAATTTTGCATTATCCATAATATTAAAAGTAATTATATTCTAAAAGCCTTAATCATTGTATGAAAACATACTGCAACTGTACATGTTCAGATAATGCAATTTACATCAGAAAAATAAACAACTATATTTTTAGTCGAGCAATCTATGAAACATACTGCAATTTGACAGACTTATATATTACATATTTACATGCTTATATAATACAACAAATGTCAGAAAAATAAAGAACTATATTATGAAAACCTTAATCATTCCATGAAAGATAATGCAACTGTATAGACATCTATAATAATACAAATTTACGAACTTATATAATGTAACTCACATCTGAAAAAAAAAAAAAAAATTTAACATCTATAGTAAATTGATCCACTTCTCCAAGAGAATGCCTTTATTCCACTCCCCCTTTAGACGTCTATAGAGAATTAAGATATCCTTAGAAGTATTATTTCTGAAGGCAAGAGGAGTAAAAAACGACAAACGCCATTTAACTAAACTATTTAGGCAAAACTCCTTGCACGACTCGCATTGAAGACGTTCCACTCGTTTCTAAGCACAATGGACTCGCTGTAGCCTGTAAGTATGGAAAAACGATATGGTTACCAGGCCATTCTATCTCTTGCATTATCTTCTGCTTTACTCTTTCTTCAATGTAGGGCAAACTACGCCCTCCGTTTGCAGGAAAGAAAGCGTGCCCATGAGAAGTAGATGTTGAGAGATTGGGAGTGTTGAAAAATGAAAAGAGAGGGGAATGAATGAGATGATGGCTGCAAGAGAGGGAGTGAGTCTGCGAATTATGATAAAAACAATTTGGGGAGAGAGATTTTAAGACCTATCTCCAACCATACTCCTAAACCATCACAAAATTCGAATCAACTCTAATTGAACCTCAAACACAAACGCCATTTTGCGTTTTGCAGTTTTCTCTCTCTAAAATACTGTAAATATGGTGTTGTACTGTTCACTCTAACCCCATACTTATATATTCTATAAACTTAGCATTTTTGAATTTTGTAATCTTTAATTATTTTTTCTAGTAATATATATATATATATATATTATTTATATTATTATTATTATTTACTTAAAAGTAATGTATGAATAATTATTCAATCAAAAATATGTTTCGTATTTTTAATAATTGATTATCTTGTAATTGAAATTAATAAATGGTACACATTGCAAATTTGTTAAAATATTGGTAGTATTTGAAAAGTTTGAAAAGTTGTGATAAAAGGAATATGCTGAGAATATTATTTTGAGTTTGAGTTTAGGATTTTCGGTTGGAGAAGAATGATGCTTGATATGACATTTACTGCATTTTTTGTTTGAGTATGAGTTTTTCGGTTGGAGATGGTCTAAGTGGGAGTTATGGAAATAATATAACTGAAAATTGTTAATTACCATTCAACCCTTGATATAATTAAATTAAGAAATAAGATAAAGTCTATCATTAAATATGGACCATTCAAAATCAAAACTAAAGTCTCAGATTTATTCTCATCTTTCATCTAGAGTCACTTGTCATATGATATGATTCTATATAAATAATGACAAAACTCAATAAATCAAATTTATCACTTTTTTTAAAACATAACATTTTCTTAATTTATTTTATGAACTAGTAAATTTATTAAAATATATAATATTACTAATTATATAATAATATAAAATATTATTTATTTAATTCGCATAATCATACGATGCAAAGCTAGTATGCAATAAAAATGCAATACAACCCCAAAAGAGAACATGGGTTTTCCAAATAAGAAAACAACGCTAGTGGAATTTAACATATACATAAAATACAAGTAAGGCAGTGTTGATAAAAGCTTTGATGGCGGTACTAACTACTAATCCTATCCTCACTCAATATTTCCAGCTCCAGTGAGCTCAGCCTCAGTAGTGCCCATCTCCAAATCTGCATGATGTTGTGTAGCATCAATAGTAGTTGCTGTTATGTCGTATCCATGGATCCTACGCATAAATGCTTGCAAACACAGAATGAAAACCTTGAAAAGGGCAGTGAAAGGGTGATAATTTGAGAGCCAAAGCAGCAGAAAATAGGGCCAAGCGAGGCGGTGGGGGAGGACGAGTGAGAGGAAGAAAGAAGAGAAGACAGTGGGACAGAAATTGTGGTATCGCAGTCGAAGAAGGGGTGTGGAGGTTACGAGCAAGGAGAGTTTGATGGAGTAAAAGGAGAGGAGGAAGAAGATGAAGGAAAACAGCATGAGGTTGCTCCAACTGCTCATCACACCAAAGATATCCCAACACTCATTATTATTACGAGTACTAGGTATAGGAGTAGCCATGAAAAGTTTAAGAATGTTGGCACACACCATGAAACCATACCTCAATTCCAACCAACGCATTTTGTAATTGTTTGCCAACTAGCTACATTCATTTTTGGTTGGGTATTATATACGTGCTTCCTCCACGCAGTTGAGTTGGTTATTTTGGTACCCATATTTTCTTCATAAATAAAAGATTAATGTTATCTTGGGCGGTTGGTTGTTGTGATTTTTCAACTCTTAAAAATCTTATTCAATTAACTATTACAATAATAAAGTTTTTTTAATCTTTACCATATACCAAAGGTGGCAACGTAAGTTGCATGATTGGAAAAGTCCAAAAATTGCCCCGAATAGTGAAAGGTAATCATATCTACTATTATATGAAATGAGAACAGTCTCAATAAATTGTTCCCGTTTAATTATTTTCTATTTATTAGATTATTGTCTTTTATTTATTAAAATGTTTTTTTTTTTAATTATGGATGGAAAAAGATAAAAAATACTATTTTTTAGCTTATTATATTTTCACGTCCAATGTTATTAGCTAAAACTTGGGAACAATATTTTGAGGGTATTTATAATTTGAATCCATTAAAACAATATAATTTTTTTTATATATAAACCGAAATAACGTTTATTTAAATTATATGGGAATAAAGCCCATATTATATATATGTATTCAAGTCAATTTTGTTTACTACATTTGATTCACACATTGCGCTTGCGTAAATCTAGTGAATAATTAATAAAAAATGCAAAATCTAGACATCCACGAACACATGTATAATGTACAAGTACAATCATCCTTTGTATCACCTTAATACGGCCATTATCCGTTGAATTGTTAGTTCTTACTTTATTTTCTTCTTCAGTTACATTTTATAATTTAGATAAATTATTATGTTATTGCTTTTTCATTTGGAAATTGCATTTTAGGGGCAATTCCGGATTTTTCGATATGCATGGTTGGAGCCCTCATTAGATTAGATTTATTACATTTACAAATCACAGGGGAGACCCGGTACACCGTACTTCACTTTTTTTTTTTTTTTTTTTTTCTTTTTTTAATGATTTTTGCAACTTCCTAGGTATTGCGCTTTTGTAAAAATTTTGTTACGTAGATATGCTTAGAGATGAATTGGTGACGTAGAAGGGATTTGTAGCGAGGCCCACCTCGTTAATATATCCTTAATTCCAAAAAATATTGATAGTTGAAACCTCGTACTAGTCCACAATTGTGAGCTGCTACACCTACGCTAGTAACCATACGCATTATTGATCACCAAATGGGAAACATGTGACAGTTGTGTCGCCCAACATTTGCATAATTCCAAATTCATAGTTTTACTAATTAGATAAAATATTCCAAGTTTATCTTCACTTTACAATATACATAAGAGATCATGTTTCCCCTGCTTACCAAGAATCTTCTACATCTTGACACAAAATTAATTGATCCATTCATTTCAGTTTGCTTCTTCTCAATTTAGGGTTTCCTTAATTCAATAAAGATTTTTTTTGTCCCAACTAGAATTTATAAATCACAATATTATGATACCAATGTTTAGAACTTAATTGCTATATATTAAAGTTTGAGATAGCTTAAAACTAACTCGGCAACTTTAAACCTTTAACTCCATTAATTTAAATCTAAAACGATGAAGAGAGTGGGGAGAAAAAATGATAAACACGTATACTTCAAAGTTTCAAAACAAGATAATTGTATCTAATTGGTGTCAATTTAGGTAACAATTTGGAAACGAACATTTGATTACATATCTCCATTTCTAAGATTATTTATAAATTCATTGAAACTCAATGAAATATTTTAGTATGTCTTCGTTTTTAATTAATAATAAAGTAAGTTTTTATTATATGCATATATTTATTGTTAATTATATCTACAATTATACAATATGATTGATTCTCTCAATTAAAACTATACTTTGTCGCTAGCGGTGTTAATATTTTTCTCTAACGTAAGATTATGTCATGTGAATGCCATAAGAGCCACATAACGTATGATTCAACAAAACATGAACTCCATTAACGACAAAGAATATTTTTAATTGACATAATCAAACATTAAAATATAATAAAAAGTATTATTATTATATTATTAATAGTAGTATTATTGTTGTTGTTGTTTTTATTATTATTATTATTATTATTATTATTATTATATTATACTATTATTATTATTATTATTATTATTATTATTATTATTATTACGTTTTGCTACAACTTAAAGCTTAATTTTAAAGTTCATAATACATTTAATACATTTGGTTTTGTTGAATATAAGGCTTCTAACTATTCATACAATGTTATTATATATTAAAAAGTATATATACTATATTTTTTATTATAACAAGTTATTGTTAGATTAATTCTAATATATTAATTAATCTCCTAATTATTTATATTTGACCACAGTCAAATATTTTAAATAATTAAGTGGTTATACATATCCCTATTTTTAAGGGGCCACTAATTTAGAAACTGATACATAACTTCTTTGATGGGAGAAGTTATTAAATCACACTTATAAATATTTAGTTTTTAGCATAGGGTCCACTGCAGTTTCCTTTCATTCAGTCTGATACACCATTGATACAGATAAAGGAAAACTACAGAAGACCTGCTGATATTTAAAGTTCTTCAACATCGTTCGTAGAAATCAAAGCAATGGCTGGAGGTATGACTCGATCTTATTTCCGCTGCAATACGATTTAATATTTAAATCGTTGAGGTATGTTTTTACATTTGGTATCAGAGCATGGCTATTCTCTGCCTTGCTTTGTTTCTACGTTCTTGGAGAATTGTGTTTATATGTTTTATCTCCAATTTAATTCTCTGTTGACGACATAATATAAATTTAATTCTTTGTTTATTGTCGTCGCTAATCGCCAATGTTGAGAATCTGGTTTTCGAAATCCGTATATATGTTGCGTATAATTGCTGCGAGGAATTTATATTAATTAGATGTTATGCGGTTTTGACTTCATTAATGTTGTATTGCGTGAATTGATGTGAGGATTTCTTTATGGATTTTATTTTGTTTATCTTGATTTGCCGTGAGTTTGCGTGAAGGAAAATTATTCTCAATTCCTTTATAAGAAAACAAATATTTTAAGATTTTCATTAATCTAATTGCCTTGATATATCTGGATTGGAGATTTATTCTTTCGTCAGTGAATTGAGATTGACCTTTTCGCTGAATGCAATGTTACGGGAATTATAAATTGGCGTAATCTTTTGCGGCATTTCAGATTTAAGACTGTAATCTTTGATTATCTCCCTGCAGTATTTTGGAGAATAATTATTGTATCGGTTTTTTGAATTATATTAATGACGTAAGTTATTAATATTGAGTCTGGTTTTCAACACTTGTAAAAATGATCCTGGGACTGTAATTATATATCCTAATTTCTATGGATCTATTTGCTTATGGTGGTGTTGAATTAATTATTTAATGTTATGTGATAAATATGATTTTAATTGAGAAGGGAATAGCCACAACATCCTTAATCAATTAAAATTATATATTCGGTTTTATCACATTAAGGAATAACATTAAATTGAGATTAATCATGTTGAATGTGATAAATTTTATCCCACAGAAATTTTTATTACATTTTTATTGATTAATTATGACATAATATTAAATCGTTTTTTCTAATTTACCCAGAGGGATTAGAAAAGAAAATTTGATTTAATAGTTTTGTCATAAAGTTTGTTTTTAAATCCTATTGAATTAAGACTTTAGCCCACATGCAAGTTTTATGTCTCTGGATTTTTGATTGACATGATTTACATTTGGTGTAACATGTTATGTGGAATTATATGCTTCAAATTTATTGATATGAGTATGTTTTTTGCAGTACCTGTTAATTTCTCTGATATGAAATTTGATGTTCCTGAGCTCAATGGGGACAATTATAAGATTTGAAAGGAGAGAATTCTTCTTCATTTGGGTTGGCTGGACATTGATTATGCTATCAGGAAAGATGAACCGGCTGCTATTACTGAAAACAACACCCCTGATAAAGTTGATCTTTATGAAAAATGGGAGCGATCTAATCGGCTCTGCGTAATGTTCATAAAGACACGGATATCAGTTGGGATTAGGGATTCCATCGAGCAGTATGATAATGTCCAGAAGTTGTTGAATGCAATTGATGAGCAATTTGTGTCATCTGATAAGGCCTTGGCTAGCACCCTGATCATGCAGTTTTCTTCCTTGAAACACAATGGAATTAGGGGTGTGCGTGAGCATATCATGCGCATGCGGGATATAGCTGCTCAACTTAAAGTGCTGGAAGTTGAGATGTCGGACTCTTTCTTGGTTCACTTTATACTGAATACTCTGCCTCCTCAGTATGCTCCTTTTAAGATCTCCTACAGCACACATAAGGATAAATGGTCAATTAATGAATTGATGACCATGTGTGTTCAGGAGGAGGGGCGTTTGGCTATGAAGAGGGTGAGAAAGTGAATTTGGCTACTACATCAGGAAAGAAAAGACATTTTCAAGCCAAAGACAAGGGAAATGATAAAATTCCTTCTCATAAGGACATTCAGAAAGACATTAAGTGTTTCTTTTGCCAAAAGAAAGGGCATCAAAAGAAAAATTGTCTTAAGTTCATGAAGTGGCTTGAAAAGAAAGGTACTCAATTTTCATTTGTCTGTTATGAATCTAATATGATTGATGTTAATCATAACACATGGTGGATTGATTCTGGTTCTTCAATTCATGTTACCAACTCTTTGCAGGGATTGTAAAACCTGCGGAAACCAGTGGGAAGTGAGCAAAGCATCTATTCAGGAAACAAGATGCCCTCACATGTGGAAGCAGTGGGGACTTGCAAGCTGGTTTTAAGTAGTGGTTACATTTTGGTTTTGGAAAAGACTTTTTATATTCCTAATTTTGCTAGGAATTTAATTTCAGTTTCTAGACTGGTATCTTTTGGAAATTCCTTTAACTTTTCAGACTCTGGTTTAAGTTTATCACATGGATCTGATGTTATTGGTTATGGTACCTTGTCTGATGGTCTTTTTCGTTTGGATTTACAAAATGATAACAATTACACTGCTATGCATGTTCAAACAAGTGTTGGTACTAAAAGATGTGTTATGAATGAAAATTCCTCAAAATTGTGGAATCGGAGATTAGGCCATATCTCTATTGAAAGAATTAAGAGATTAATAAATGATGGAGTACTTGCTACTCTAGATTTCTCCGATTTTGAGACTTGTGTAGACTGCATTAAGGGTAAGCAGACTAACATGTCAAAGAAAGGTGCCAAGAGGAGTTCTGAAATATTAGAAATAATTCATACAGACATATGTAGTTTTAATATGGATACACACAGTGATAAATACTTTATCACCTTTATTGATGATTACTCACGCTATATGTATCTCTCTACATACTCGACAACAAGTATGAAGCACTTGATGCTTTTAAAGTGTTTAAAGTTGAGGTAGAGAAACAATGCGGAAAGCAAATTAAGATTGTGAGATCAGATAGAGGTGGAGAGTACTACGGTAGATTCACTGAAAGTGGACAAGCACTAGGTCTGTTTGCTAAGTTTCTTCGGGAAAATGGGATTGTTGCCCAATATACTATGCCTGATTCTCCAGACCAGAATGGCATAGCTGAACGAATAAATAGGACATTATTAGATATGGTGAGATGTATGCTAGTTAGCTCCAAACTTCCTAAGTTTACTGAGGCTCTTAAAACGGCTGTGTATATACTAAACAGGGTTCCGACAAAAGTAGTTTCAAAGACTCCATTTGAACTGTATAAGGGTTGGAAACCAAGTTTACGTCATATACGCGTTTGGGGATGTCCGTCTGAAGTAAGAGTTTATAATCCTCAGGAAAAGAAGTTGGACCCAAGGACCATAAGTGGGTATTTTGTTGGATATGCCGAAAGGTCTAAGGGATACAGATTTTATTGTCCATCTCATAGCACTAGATTTGTGGAATCAAGAAATGCTAAATTTCTTGAAAATGACTCGATCCGTGAGAGCGATCAATGTTCAGATATTGGTCTGAATAGAGATCATTCAGACTCTTCCTATCACGGTTTAGGTAATCGAGTGGTTGTTGTTGCCAATAATGCACCTAGAAGTGAATGGTGACCTAGAGGAGGTTGTTTATATGAAACAACCAGAAGGATTTCTCTCTAGTGAAGGTGATCAGTTAGTTTGTAAGCTTAATAAATCTATATATGGACTGAAACAGGCCTCCCGACAATGGTATATTAATTTCATGAGGTGATTTCTTCTTTTGGTTTCGAAGAAAATATCATGGATGAATGTATATACCAGAAGGTTAGTGGGAGTCATATTTGTTTTTTGGTTCTGTATGTGGATGACATACTGCTTGCTACTAATGATATGGGGTTGCTATATGAGGTGAAACAATTTCTTTCGATGAATTTTGATATGAAGGATATGGGTGAGGCATCTTATGTCATTGGCATTAAGATCCCTAGGGATAGATCTCGAGGCATTTTGGGTTTGTCTCAAGAGACCTATATCAACAAAGTTCTTGAAGATTTCGTATGCAGAATTGTTCACCAAGTGTAGCACCAATTGTGAAGGGTAATACATTCAGTTTGGATCAGTGTCCTAAAAATGATTTTGAGCGGGAACAAATGAAGAACATTCCACATGCTTCAGTTGTCGGGAGCATCATGTATGCTCAAGTCTGTACTAGACCCGATATTGCATTTATTGTTGGAATGTTAGGAAGATATCAGAGTAATCTAGGTCTTGACCACTGGAGAGCTGCAAAGAAGGTATTACGATACCTTCAAGGAACTAAAGACTACATGCTCATGTATAAGAGATCCGATAATTTGGAAGTAGTTGGCTACTCCGATTCAGACTTTGCTGGCTGCATTAATTCTAGAAAATCAACCTCTGGTTATATTTTCATGCTTGCCAGTGGTGTTGTCTCTTGGAGAAGTGTGAAGCAGACTTTGACTGCTACTTCCACTATGGAGGCGAAATTTGTCTCGTGTTTTGAAGCTACTAGTCATGGTGTATGGTTGAAGAGTTTCATATCAAGGCTTAGAATTGTGGATTCAATTTCCAAGCCATTGAGATTATACTGTGACAATTCAGCTGCGATGTTTCTGGCTAAGAATAATAAAAGTGGGAGTCGAAGTAAGCACATCGACATCAAGTACTTAGCCATAAGAGAACGTGTTAAAGAAAAGAAAGTGGTCATTGAACATGTTAGCACTGAATTGATGATTGCTGATCCTTTAACTAAAGTCATGCCACCAAAGAAGTTTAAGGATCATGTAGTACATATGGGACTGGGTCCCATAATGTAATTTCAGTTATATGTACTTTTGTTACATTATTTATGAAACTCTTATTCAGTTGATATTTTCTCATTTTGGTTTTGCGCAATTATGGTATTTGAGAAATATCTTGTTGGATTGGACCTTGAATAAATATGGGTTTATTCATTTAAGTTATTAAGTGGTTTTGAGAAATGAAGCATATTGTAATACATGGAAGATAATTCTCATTTTTGGAGGACCTGTCGCCATGATTCATGTGTTTTGTTTCTCACTGTTTGGTATTATATGTTAACCAAGTGGGAGAATGTTAGATTAATTCTAATATATTAATTAATCTCCTAATTATTTATATTTGACCACAGTCAAATATTTTAAATAATTAAGTGGTTATACATATCCCTATTTTTAAGGGGCCACTAATTTTGAAACTGATACGTAACTTCTTTGATGGGAGAAGTTATTAAATCACACTTATAAATATTCAGTTTTTAAAATAATATGATAAATACGCGACTTAAACATAAAATAGGCTAGAAATTAATTGATAAATTAGCAAAATCACGAACTTATCGATGATCTGTAGTTCAAAATGGTAGTATTTGTTCAATATAAATTGAAGAGCATCAATCTTTTGCCTTTACCGTCTAAGTCCATAGATTTTGGTTTTTAATCTGATTTTTTTTTTATTTCAATCGGGCAGGCCATGCTTCAAATTCACGATCTCATGCAGAAAATTCTGGAAGAGTCAAAAGAAGGAAAAGCCCTTTCAATCTAGCATTCCTGACTGGCTTTAATATACTAAACTTGGTAATAATGCGCGCAAAAAAAAAATCATAGTTATTTTGAAAATTTGAAACATGGGTGGGTGAACACAATAAATAAAAACTTTGTTGATTGAAAATATAATTCTCATAACAAATGATCAAATAATTGCAAAACATTCATAAATTTATTTAATATATTTTATTTGGTCCGAACACGTTTTTCAAAAAATTTGGAGGGTGTTCTTAGGAACTATTTTAATATATTACTAGATTTACATCCGCGCGTACAAATATTTTTCAAAATAATATATAAATAATCTAATTTAAAATATTATGGTATTTGATAGACCAATAATATTTGCCTCAATAATGTATGTATTATTGATCATGTATATATAGAGTATTACAAGATATGAATAAATAATTAAAGATATAGAAGATAACAACTAATAAGATATCCTAATGAGATGTGGAGATATCTCTTGCATGCATATCTTCATGCATATCTATTCTAATATCCCCCCTCAAGCGAGACTGTGGGAAACCAACAACTCGAAGCTTGCTACGGAAGAATTCAAAGAGAGGACGAGGTAAACCCTTGGTGAAAATGTCCGCAATTTGCTGCGACGAAGAGACGAACTATGTTCGAATCTTATCTGCATGGACAAGCTCACGGACAAAAATGATAGTCAATATCAATATGCTTTGCTCACTTGTGTGTCACCGGATTTTGTGTGAGAAAGATAGCACTATTGTTGTTGCATAATAAGGAGGGCGGTCGCGGAAGCTTTAGATGGAGCTCAAGAAGTAAGTTTGTAAGCCAGATAATCTCTGCCAATGTATTTGCCATTGCCCTATATTCCGATTCCCAGCTTGACCGTGAGACAGTAGGTTGTTTCTTTGCACTCCAAGAGACGAGATTTCCTGCAAGGAAAATAGCATAACCATATGTGGAGCGTCGGGTATCCGGACAACGCGCCCAATCGGCGTCTGAGTAGGCGACAAGGCTGCATTCGTCATCGCGAGAGAATTCCAGACCGTGATTTATGGTGCCCTTAACATAGCGAAGTATGCGCTTGACCGTCTGGAAGTGATCGTTGGTTGGAGAATGAAGATACTGACTTGCCAAGTTTACCGCAAAGGAGATGTCCGGACGAGTAATTGTCAAATATTGCATAGCACCTACCAAAGATCGATAAAGAGTGACATCGGCGAATGGCTGACCTGCCGACTCAAGAGTGGTGCCAACGGCGAGGGGAGTGGCGACTGGCTTCGACTCCAAGAGGTCCGATCGAGCAAGAATATCCCGTGCATACTTAGCTTGCGAGAGAAACAGTCCATCTTGTGTGTAGTGAACTTCCAAACCAAGAAAATAATTAAGCTTTCCCATGATCCTTGATAGAAAATTCACGGTTCATGTCGGAGATGAGGCGTGAAATAGAGGAAGGATCATTTCCCTTCACAATAATGTCATCCACATATACTAGAAGATATAGAGCAACATTACCCTTGGAGAGAATGAACAGAGATGTGTCGGATTTGCTGCAGAGAAAGCCAATGCAAACCAAGTAATCACTGAGACGTTGAAACCAAGCACGAGGCACCTGCTTTAAACTGTAGAGAGCTTTTGAAAGTTTGCAGACGTGATTTGGGAACTGGGCATCCGTGAAACCAGGCGGTTGCTCCATATATACGGGAGATGAGAGAAGACCATTCAGAAAAGCATTTTTGACATCAAGTTGATGCAGAGGCCAGTTGTAATGAACAGCAAGAGTTAGAACAACCCGGACAGTAGTAGCCTTGAAGATTGGGCTGAATGTGTGGGAGAAATCAAGACCCGGTAGTTGAGTGAATCCTTGAGCCACTGATAACCGTAGAATACAGCAGCAAATAAATTTATAATAACCCGAAGGCTAGTCGAACCCACAGGGATAGTGCAACGAAATCATCTCATGTACTGGACACAGTTTATCAATTCTTTGTTTGAGTGAACCAATTTTTAGAAGAGGGTTTTGTTTTTCAAAATAGAAATTAACTTGGGAATAAAATTCAAGAATAAAAAGCACAGATTCTAGGGAAATCAACCAATCCAATTCAACATGCATAAACAATCAATCCAAACCCAAAATAATTATTAAGGTGGGAAATCTGTTAAATTGGAATTAATTCCTTTGTTGGGCAATTAAAACCTAGATTACTAGAAAGTGAATTTTACCTCTCGGTCTCAAGAACACAAACTAGTCAATCTCAATAAAGATACAGATTTGAAAACCCTACAACTAATTCTTCTTTTTAAGACAGAAAACAGTTGTATCAAAATTCTATTTTCCTATTATTAATTATCTCCTCTCGGTCTCAAATTAATAACTATAAATCTAATCCAATTTTCATCTCTCGATCCTTCAATTGAAAATAGATTTTGGAGTGAAAAACATAGAATTTGAACCAATTAATTAAGGGTTGGATTTAATTGAATTAACACATACTGAAAAGGATGGAGAAAACCCCTAGAACCTGTTAAGGGTTCTAGCCTAACATAATTGAAACAAACATTACAAAAGATGTAAAGAAACTTACTTGAATCATTAAAACAATAGGAACCTTGAAGTACTTGAATCCAATTGCAACAATAAAATAAAGAGTACTAGAAATTAAAGAGTTTAATGCTGAAAATAAAATAAAAGAGTGCTGAAAAACTGAATAATAATATCTAATTTTCGAGCTTAATAAGTCATATTTATAGGGGGAGAAAGTATATCTTCAAAAGGTAATGATTTGGGAAGGAAAAATCTCCAAACTGGGCCAAAAACTGCCTTTCCGGTGCGCGTGTCGCTCGACACAGTTCCTGTCGGTCGACAGGATTTCATTTCGGTCAACACAAATTGTGTCGCTCGACAGGAATGCATCTGTCTGCGCAGTCTCACAGTTTTGGCCATAACTTTTGTTTCCAAACTCCGATTGACCCGATTCCAGTTGCGTTGGAAAGCTAACTCAAAGATCTTTCCATCCATGTGCTCCATTAGCTCAGATTCCCTCTGTGGAAGAAGTCGTGACTGTTCTTTTGAACATCTGCTGCTTTCGGTACGGGTTTTCATTGGATTTGGCCTAAAACCTGCAAAATATTACCATGACAAGCATAATATCCCCTATAAACACTTCATGCTCGATTATTAACTAAAAACTCAAATAAATGCAATAAAACAATAAGAAAATAACGTGATAAGTGAGGCAAAATACGAGCTTATCAGCCACCAGCCTAGCTTTATAGCGATCAATGGAGCCGTCGGGAAGGAATTTAGTTCGAAAAACCCATTTGGATCCAATGATGTTGACATCAGAGGGTCGAGGCACCAGTGTCCAAGTGTTATTGTTGCGAAGAGCGGTCATTTCCTCATCCATTGCCGCCATCCAGTGAGAATGTTTAGCTGCAGATTTAAAACCACGAGGTTCCGGGCTAGACAAAAGAGCAACATGAAGAGCAGTGTTAGCAAAATTAGCAATATATCGTGGTCTAAAAATACCAGCCTTGGCCCTCGTGATCATTGGATGAGAAGACTGAGCTAGGACGGCTGGAGGAGGATTAGGGTTAGGGTTTTCTGCGGCTGGAGGAGGATTAAGGTTTTCTGCGGCTGGAGGAGGGTTAGGGTTAGGGTTAGGCTGTGGCGCGGGATATTCAGGGGGTTGGGGGTCCGGACATAAGATGCATGGCGAGTTAGGCGACGGTGAAGATGTCGATGGTGAGTGTGGCGAGATAGGGAGAGTTTGATGCGACACCGAAAGTGGTTCGACGAAGGAGGAGATATCTAGAGTGAGGACTTCAGCAGCAGAGGAGGATGAGGTGAAGGGAAAGAAGAGCTCGTCGAACCGCGCATGACGAGTAATGTAAGTTCGCGCAGTAGTGGGATCATAGCACTTAAACCCTTTGTGAAAGGAGGAGTAACCTAAGAACACACAAGGTAAGCTACGAGGAGAGAATTTGTTTGAAGCGTAATCCCGTAGGCAAGGATAGACGCGACATCCAAACGGATGGAAGGTAGAGTAGGAAGGAGGCGAGCCAAATAAGACCTGGAAGGGTGACATACCGTCCAAGGTGGGTGTGTGAAGCCGATTTATTGTGTAAACAGCAGTGTTGAAAGCATCAACCCAAAAGGATAAAGGGAGATTCGCATGAAATATGGCCGTGAGACCAGATTCAGTGATGTGGCGATGCTTCCTTTCAGCTCGACCGTTTTGACTTGGAGTGTATGGACAGGAGAGACGATGATGAATACCCTTGGCTAGAAAGAAATCACGTACATTATGATTTGTGAATTCAGTCCCACCATCGGATTGAAAGGATTTGATTGAGCAGGAAAACTGATTTTCTTCAAAGGCCGTAAAGATTTGCAAATGTTTAAAAAAATTGGATTTCCTGACCAGAGGATAGAACCAAGTAAAACGGGAAAAATCATCAACGAAGATGACATAGTAGCAAAAATTGGAATTAGAAGTAACAGGTGCAGGGCCCCAAAGATCACAGTGAATTAAATCAAGAACATGAGAAGAGCGTTTTTCATTAACTTGAAACGGAAGTCTAGAACTTTTAGCAACTTGACAGGAATTACAGAGATTTGTGGACAAAGAACGACTAGAAAGATGAATAAACCCTAATTTGCTAAGATGAAGTAAAGATTCAGGAGGAAAGTGACCCAAACGTGCGTGCCATAAGTCCATGGAGGCTTGCAACTGGCGTGTGCTTGTTTTGGCAAGGAGAGCCGTGCAGTCCTCATCTGTGAAAAATACTAAACTTGTCTAATAAACTATCACCATATATATTATTTATTCAGAATTGTACTCAAAATAAAAATATTTGAATTTACACTCCTAACATTTGTCAGCTTTACAAAAATAGCATAATGCTTACAAAATTATAATTTAACTTACAATATTTATCTATTTTTTTTATTAATCTCTTACACCGAAAATTATAGTTTAATTTCTAAGTTAGTTTAATAATAAATGTTAGGTCTTTTTGTAAAATAAATAGATATTGTAAATTAAAATGCACTAATTCCTCAAAATAATATGAATTTAAAATTAAAATAATAAAAATGAGAATTTTAATATTCAAATTGCATTGCAAACATGTTTGTTTTATTGTTCGTTTCAAATAATTTTTGCAATTTTAAAACCCTAAAGTCGATTTGCTAAATAATCTCATTTATGTAAAGTTTAAATTTTAAATAAAATTGATATCTAATAAGCCTTTCAAAAAACATTATTTTATTTCAACTTGCACACAATATTATATATATATATATATTGAGATATTTCCACCATCATTTAATAATTGTAAAAATAGTATTAACTAATTAAATATTTTTTATTTCAATATGTACACGTTTTTCAATAATTTTGGCGGGAAAATCTGGAACTCTTTTAGTATATTATATAGATTACAAAAGAATAATTTTTAATATTTATTTTTAAATCTTAATATAAGAGAACATTATTATTTTTTAGATTTATATTCTATCGAAATAAAATTAATATTATATCAATTTTACATGCATTAAGAAAAGTATTTTAATATTTAAAATTTTTTATAAAGCATACTAACTAAGTATAAATTTAAATTGTATTCATCTAATAAATAAACAAAAAAAATTCAACTAGATGATACTATATTCTAAATTGCATTAATAACATATGTGGATATATTAAATTTATTATATGTTAATTGAATGAGTTTGGCATCTTTTTGCACATATTAATTATTATAATTTTACCTTAGATGTATTTAATTGGTCTTATGCTATTATCTATGTAGAGAATTATCAAGATTTCATATTGTCCAAAATACACACTTCTAATGAAAGTATATAAACTCTAAATTTTTTAATATTTAGAATTTGAATTTGTGTGCAAAAAGAAATCATAATTCTTTTGAAAATCTAGAACATATGTAAATGAACATAATAAATAAAAATTTGGTAATTGAAAATATAATTGTCTCACAATAAATAAACTAATAATTGCAAAATAGTCATAAATTTATTAAATATTTTTTTTTATTTTGCATGGATTAGTTTCTCAAAAATTTGGACGAAAAAACTCTTGAATTTTTTTAGTATATTATATAGATTATGAAAAATTAGGTGTAGTAGTGCTAGTAGAGGTTGGTGAGAGTGATTTCAAACTAGGAATACGGATATTGGCCCGAGCCGGGCCCCACGTTAGGTGAAATTTATTTAATAAAGACTTTTTATTTGCATGAGTATTGATAGACCAACAATATTTGTCTCAGAAAATAATGTATTACTGAGCATGTATATATAGAGTTTACAAGATATATGTGATCTAGAGATGCCCGCGGCGTTGGTGAGCGTCGTGGGTGGGGAGGGAGTAGAACCATCGACGTATCCAAATAAGTTTTGGCATGTCAGTAGCGGAACAATTTGCCCTCGCCATAGAAGATAATTGGAAGATGTGAGTTTGATGGTGATCATATGCACCAGAGTTGACAGCGGAAGAGGATCAAAGGCCAAGTTGTGATCGGCCATGATGAGGGAGAGATTTCTGCGAAAGGGAGAGAGTTCGGCGAAGAGAGATTAGGGTTTGGGATAGGGAGAGAGACGAAAATTTGAGGAGAGAGATTAGGGTTTGGCGAGAGAGGGAGAGAGATGAGGGCAGGATCGCGGTTAGGCTGATACTATGATAGACCAACAATATTTGCCTCAGAAAATAATGTATTACTGAGCATGTATATATAGAGTTTACAAGATATATGTGATCTATCCAAAGATATATACAATCTAGAGATATATGCAATTAATCTAAGAAGATATCGATATATTATGTGATCTAGTATCTTCATGCATATCTATTCTAATAAATATGATTCTAGTTAATTGCACATTTATTTTTGCATAGTAGTTTCAGCTTCTTCTCCTCCTGTAGCATATTTTATATTAATCTATATTTTGTAAAACACGTTATACCATCATATCATCTTCAAAAAATGTGAGGCACATCCTGAACTGAACTAGCGACTGACTAAATTGAGATTTAAAATTAAACGGATGGATCAGAATTCAACTTTTTTAAATATTCAAGCAACAAAGCATATAATTAAACAAATCTCCAACAGATTGAATATATCATTTGTATCAACACTTATCAATTTTTTTAAAGTAATGCTCCTGACCGGTTCAGAATGGTGCTGACCGGCCAGGAAACCTTCCTTCCTTTTTTTTTTTTTT